>LBNU01037213.1:14505-56461 GCA_014162995.1 Artemisia annua | reverse complement strand
AGTTCTCGCACTGTCCCGCGCGCGAGGCTAAACAGCGGTTGCGTGAAAATAAAGTCGCGCTGTAGTAGTCGGTATAGCTGCGAGTAGTATAGCGTGAGGTCTGCATGTATACCGTAGTAGGCTAGTTATATATCGGTGAATTCGATGTATTATATACGGATATATATTATTATATACTATATATAGTATATAGCCGGTATATATCTTACCTCCTTATATCTACTCAGGTCATTTATTAAATAATATACCTCATAATATACCACACTATAGTATAATGTATATAGTTAGGATCAATATAAGAAGATTTACTTAAAATAAGAAGCGATAAGCAAAGAATTATAACTGCAAAATCCGAGATGCGCCGACCTTAACATAATAGCATCCCTATAAATCTTAGATGCACTCTTAAACCACACCATAGTGTGTTTTTTAGCTTTTAATCAGATGCATATACGGCATATTAGATGCATTTCATGATTTCTCTTGTTTTTTGTTCCTCTACACGTGCCGAAATCATGAAAATCAATTTGCACCATCTATATATCAAATTAACTTTCGAAACTCAAGATGTTGCATCTATATGAATAGAAATGCATCTAATGCAAGTCGTTGCATATCAAATGCGTGGTTTTGGTCACTTCTCACCACTTCTTATTTTAATTTACTTCTTACTGGATCCCTACTCAATATATATATATATATATATATATATATATATATATATATATATATATATATATATATATATATATATATATATATATATATATATATATATATATTTGACAACTATCATGTATAATGTATTAAAAGGATGCAACTGGAATGCATGTGTATTTTTGCCATTGCCTAGAGGCCGTGGTCCCATCAACAGAAGGTTAAGAGATCATTTTCATGCTTATAATGTAGATCTAGTAAACAGGGTCATGGCCATCCCATTGATTTGGGTGGTCCGGTGCGAAACTACTAATGAGGCCCCTTAAATTACAAAAATCTTAATTATTATGAAAAATTCAAAACATAATATACAGAGACATGTATAAATATTAATGAATATATACTAAAATAATCCCCACACATAACATACAAAAAAGGCCTTAAAAAATTAAGTTAGACATGTTTAAATATACTTATACATGTATAAATACTAGACACAAACTAAATCGGATGCCTCCTTACAAACGGCGGCCCTGTGCGGTTGCCGCACATGCTAATTGCCGCCAAGTAAATATAATTAGATTAAAGTATTCATGTATTTTTGTCTTCAAAGTTGCATTAAAGATTCCAATGCATGTTACATAATAAAATACATCATCTCTATTCAGTTTAATATAAGTTTAATTTCGACAATATATATAGGAACTTATTTGTTGATGATCATCATTATCATTTATCTCCATTTTCATAGTAATGGATCAAGAAAAGCTTCATGTAGCAATAATCGCAAGCCCAGGGGTTGGCCATTTACTTCCCGTCTTATTACTCGCCAACCGTCTGGTCATTTATCACAACATCACCACCACCATCCTCGCTGTCACCACTCAAACCTCATATCTTGAGTCTCAAACACTAACTAAATCGAGTCACATTAAGATCATCAAAATCCCTTTACCAGACACTTCTAACCTACTTGGTGAGGCTGATAGTGTGTTCACGAGACTAACAGTCATAATGAGGGAGGCTCGACATGGTATCCGCTCTGCAATATCCACTATGAACCCCTGCCCTCATGTTCTTATTGCCGATTTATTCGCTTGTGAGTCACTTCCAATTGGAAATGAGTTTCATATGCAAAAGTACGTTTATGTCCCTTGCAATGCATGGTTTGTTGCTTTAACCACGTACTTGCATGTTCTTGATAAGGAGGTGGAAGGTGAATATGTTGACTGGGTTAAGCCGCTGAGGATTCCTGGTTGTAGGCCTGTTCGGCGTGAAGATCTTCCTGATGCAATGTGGGATAGGAGTAACCGTCAGTACGATGAGTATGTTAAGATGGGAGTTGATTTTACGACATTGTCTGATGGAATATTGACAAATACTTGGAAAGATATGGATCCTAGGTGTCTTGATGCCTTTAAGTGTGATGAAACATTGCGGTCCTTTGTTAAGGTACCAGTTTATGATATTGGACCATTGACGCGAGAGGTTGGTGTAATCAATTTAAAGGGAAATAAGGTGATCGAATGGCTCAACATGCAGCCTCTTAAGTCCGTGCTTTTCGTATCATTTGGAAGTGGTGGGACACTCTCGTTTAAGCAAATAAGTGAGTTGGCTTGGGGTTTGGAGATGAGCCAACAAAGATTTGTGTGGGTGGTACGCCCACCACCACGAGTGGGGAATGCATCAGATGGCGCATTCTTCAGTGCGAGGAATGGTTCAGATATAACCCTTGATTTCCTTCCGGAAGGATTCCTAACAAGGACCAAAGAACTAGGGTTGGTCATCCCAATGTGGGCACCACAAGTCGATATATTGAACCATGGTTCTATAGGTGGGTTTTTGACACATTGTGGATTGAATTCGGTTAATGAAAGTATAAAAAGTGGTGTGCCAATGATTGCTTGGCCGCTGTACGCAGAGCAAACAATGAACGCGACTTTATTGACTGAGGACTTGAAGGTGGCGATACGACCAAGTGTGTTGCCAACCAAAGAAGTGGTAGATAGGGAGGAGATAGAGAAGATGGTTAGGAGACTGATGAAGGGTGAAGAAAAAAAAGCGATGATGGATAATGTGAAACTACTAAAAGAAAGTGTAAAAGAAGCATTGGAGGTTAATGGTTCATCATATAACTCAATGTGTGACTTTATCAATTGTTGTCAAATGAAGATGAAATCTAGCAAGAAGTAGCAAAGGAAAGTGCAAAAGAAGCCCTGGAGATTAATGGTTCATCATATAACCCAATGTGTGACTTTACTAATTGATGTGTCAATTTGAAGATGAAATCTGGCAGCAGAGAACTGAAACACCACCTCTACAATATATTGATAGTTCAATAATTACCATCACAGTTTATTGTTATTGTTCCACTTTCATTCTTCTATTTAGCATGCATTTGCTTATGAGTTATCACACCAATAAAAAGTATTTTTAACTAACAAATGTCAGTTAAGTGTCAATCCAAAATACATGTGATTTGTTTCATGCATAATTGGAGACTAATGGTAGCTGTCAAACTTCCATTAGATGCTTTAGAAAAAGGGCATCTCCAAAAAGTAATGGCATGTTTATTTACATAATATACTTGTACCAAAAGTCCAAAAGTCCAAAAGTCGTGGTAATATTATTGAATATGTGTTTATGAACATGGGAGAGGTTATTGTGAGAATATTTTATCTTTGTTGTTTATATGAATCTTATTTTGAGAAACGTGAACATGGGGAAGGTTCACTTCTCAAAATCATAAGACTATACCTGGCCGGGGTTCATGCCATTTTTAAGATGTGATGCAAGTTTGTATCTTATTCGGTGCTTGAAAGCTTTTCATGGGATGGCCGAAAAAAATTCAAAGTTCAAAATACAAACTGTGAGAGAGCAAAACTGAAATATTTTGTTTTACGCATGAAATGCAAGCTATATTACACTAATTGGCTTAATTCTAAGGGCCAGCACCCTTCCTAGTCCATTAATAGCTCCACCCTTGATCTTACTTTAGTATATTTTGTCTTGTCAAGATAAATTTACTTCCTCAAATGTGCTACAGTGCAAGTGTATACTATGAGTCGATCACTCTGATCGACCTAGTCCACCATTACATTAGCAAGTGTAGACTATGAATTACAGATAAAGGTTTACAACTAAGTAAAAAAAAAGTACTAATCTTCATTTCATAGTTCAATTTTTCCAGATTTTCATCCACAATTTTTCCAAATATTCCACACAACCTTTCCAGAAATTTTCCATACATACATGATTACTAAAAAGCGTATTAATTGTCATTTCATAGTTCAAAAGAAACATATCTCGTATATAATACGAGAAGATACAAAATGGGAATATGAATTTTTCTATTGGCCAATAAGAGCTCAATTTTGAAATCAACAAAAGTCAAAATTGGCTTCAATTTAGTAAAACACATATAAATTCTATCCAGCAAAATAAATATGTACAAAATCACATATGTCAATTTTATAAACAATAAAACTAAAAAAAGGAGGGGGTAACTAATAGACCTTTAGTTGTTAAATTTTGAATACATTATAGGGATTTAAGTAAACTAGTCATGTTATTCATCTTTACGAGATTAAGTAAGGAGATCCATAAAAGTTGATTAAGTAAGGAGATCCATAAAAGTTTTTCTTTTTTACTAAGAGCGTTCAAGGACGACTCATGTTCTTCCTCTTTATAAGTTTAACCCACGTGTATATGGGTTTAAAAATTAAACACGACTAACATTATTATTAACAGTAATATAAATATCAAAATTAAGGCACGGTCCTACAGAAGACTGTGAGATAAAAACAAATACATGAAATTATACATATAGCAACGATACATGTAATTACTTTTTAAAGTTTAAATAAAGATGTCCGGAAAGTTTTTTATTTTATTTTATTTTATTATTATTTTTTTTGGGTCATTATGTACTATTAAAAACACGCATATTGTTTAGAACATGATATCAATTATTAAATATAAACAACATCAACCTCACGTTATGCCAGTTAAATAAAGTCGATACTTCATCCAACAAAAATATATACAAAAATATTAATCGATATTAATACATAATGAGAAATTTATGTAAAAACTCGGGCGTGCATGACTCATGAGTATTGTAACTATATACGTATAAACTTTATTACATAATCTTATAAAAAAATAATAAATAAAATAAAATCTTATTCAACAGTCTCTTGTATGCAGTGCATGAGGTTAAAAACTAGCAAATACATATATATTGTATAAACGAAGATTGTTATGAAAACGATACAGATAAGACTAATTATGGAAAAATGAATTTAATATAAATCCACTGAGAGACTGAACCATCAAAACAGCAAATACTTTTTTTGGATAAGCAATCAGATCGGTAAATACTAAAGGATATGATACTAACAGAAAAAGTAATGGACCAAATACATATAAACGGACCAAGTAATACCAAAATTTAAGTACAACTATGATTTCCAAATCAGTTATTTTCTTGAATTAATGTTTTTATCACGATCTTTACCCTTTTTCGACAACTTAGGCCTTGGATTTATAGGTTTCGTAAAGGACGCCTGAAATTTGACCATCATTCTCAAGACTTCTACCAACCTACACTCTATCTCAACCCCATTTGGTTCAAGAAAACTTAGACAACGTGCAACCGCCTCCATTGTACTCATACACCCTCCAAAAGGTTCCTTCCTAAGTGTTAGCTGATTGCTGAATATATTTCCACCATCAACATTAACGTCATAAGTCAAGCATACCTGTGTGGCAAACTTCGATACGAATGGAAAGCTAGCGGAAACCATTTCCTTTGCATGCTTCCATGTCCCATCGAAAGCAATCAAAACAAATTTGTTCACATCAGTATCCCCAAATGAAGACTTCCACTGGTTTATCTCCATTGAAGGATTTAGGTCCGTACCTATAAAGTCATTCATTAGAAATTAAAGTAAGTGAAATTACATTCCAGAGTCCAGACCCATTCTTCAATATTTATAATTTCTATAATAAAGTATAGGATTAGTCTCACACTCATGAACTTCGCCCTATGCCAGGGAGGGACTAGCCCTGCACCAGTCACCCAACTATCTATCAATCAGTTTTAAGTGGAATATCCATAGTCTCAGAAGGGATGTAGCCCCAAATAATATCGTTTTGACTTTTAAGAACTGACGTCAGGTGTTAACTTACAATTCAGTGCTGAAAATTTATAATAACTTAACATATCTTCTGATTCCAACATGCTTTTAAACGAGCGTTTGTAGGTAAAATCAGAGTTCAGTTTGAGCGAACATCTCCTGAACCGATTATTCAGCCTAATTATTTCTCGTCAGTCATCCCACCCTATAAAAATGGGCTGATAGTAAACCCTTTGATAGCGATTCTGGCATGTGGAATAATCAATATAATTAACCCGAACCGATTGCAGAAAATAGTGTTTTAATGTGTTTCGCTGTATAAAAATGTGATAATCAAATAATCAGTTTTCAAAATGTTTTTTAAGTCCTAATCATTTAAAAGATTTACAAAAAANACGAATCATATAAGTTTGACCATAGGCGCTCCTGAATTATGACTTGACCTCTACATATCAGTTTCAATGCACCCAAACACTAAAAACTGAATTTCTAGAAACTTGAAAAACATAATAATCAGATAATC
Organism: Artemisia annua; assembly: GCA_014162995.1. NCBI lineage: Eukaryota > Viridiplantae > Streptophyta > Magnoliopsida > Asterales > Asteraceae > Artemisia > Artemisia annua. The sequence continues at coordinate 50,140 of LBNU01037213.1, read as the reverse complement.
CATTGTCATAGACTTACTTCCTACTTCCTTAGAACCCTATAACTTATTGCATACCTTAATGAACTAGAATTTAGTGGGGATAACTAGTTCACTAATGTATACAAGAATTCGTCTTCTAATCTTAGGTTTGGGAGATTCAAGGACTTGAACCTGCTAAGAAAATGCACCCTTAGTCTCACGGTCTCACCGTGGGAGGGGGCTCCCACAATCAACCTTGGGCGTAAGAATACGCATTCATTTGTGGAGGGATAAATGAAAGTGAGAGCCATAGTTGTCAAAAGCGTGCGCTACGAAGCGATAGCGGGCCCACATCGCTAGGCCCACGTGGCAATAGCCCACAATCATTTAAAGCGACGATTAGGGTTCATGAGTGATTAAATGGGTGGGTTTTGGTCGGAATCATGTTATAAACATGATACAAGGATCGAATCATAGGTTTGATTTTGGAAATTAGGGTTCATGTTACGATTTTAATCCAATTAAGTTAGTGGGTTTTGGTCGGAATCATGTTATAAACATGATTCCAGGATCGAATCATACCCAGAAACACGTTTGGTTTCATTTTGGAAATTAGGGTTCATGTTACGATTTGGGATTTTTTGATTGTGAGTGTTTTAATCCAATTAAGTTAGTGGGATAGTGTTAGAATGCAGTGTAAATCTTATTACAACCCTAGAATCTAACCAGAAACACAAAATGAATCAAAATCAAAGTTTATTGCGACCGTGGGCTTTTTTTTCTATAGCCCGCGCTTTTTTTGCGCTTTTCGCTATAGCGATTTTTTGGGTCTTTGCGCTTTGCGATCGCTATCGCTTTTGACAACTATGGTGAGAGCAATATATGTGAGTTTATGTGTGTGTTGGAACCTAGCCCTCAATGACCAAATGTGTGGTATTTATAGGCAAGGCTCCCTGTCGTTACCTTCGGATCACGGGTGGTGAACCTTTCTATTATCCAGTGAATAATAGCATGTTTCTGTCAGGACAAGGACGTTTAGGCGTCGATATCCGAGCAATCTTGTCTCTTTGGTTGACTTCCGCCGTCCTGGGGATTTGTGCCGCTGCGTGCTCCCCAAGTTGTATCCTTTTATGGCAAAGCTTGGTCAACACTCCTTTCCCATGAGATATTCCCTACTTATGTAGGCGGGTCACGTGATTAGTGACTTGGATTCCACTCAAACCGCTTAGGTCCGGAGGATGGAGTGTTGGTGCAATGGGGGACGCGCGTAGGTCCCGGACGCCGGTACTTATTTATTTATTCCGCTTGTTCCTTTAGAAGGCGTATATCTCATTGGTCGCTCCTTTGTTCTCCTCCATGGTGGGTGTAGAGTCGGATCGACCGTATGTTGTTGTTTGCCTAGCCGCGGCTATTGCGAGACCGCGGCTGGCGTGTTAGTTTAGGGCGGTATCCGCCATATATGTGATCATACCTCATAATCTACATTGCAGTAGTTTCGACTGAAAATAAAAGCATTTAGATATGTTGAACAATCCCGCAACAAACCCAAAGATCGAAACACGGAAACACTAGAACCTCGAAGTCGACAAATAAGAACAAAAAGAAACTACAAAGTTAACCAATGGTTACTCTTATTAGAACCTCAAACGGTTAGAAAGGAAAGAATATGCACCCATATTATAAATGAGGGGGTCAACCTAGTCGGCTAATACCAAACCAACACAAATGCAAACTCCCTAAGCAAAGCTATGTTACTTGATTTGCAAGGCAAATAAATTACATAAGGAAACTAAACATGTTACCCTGATCGACTATATGACTAATCCTACCTAGAATTGACTGCTATTCTAACAAGGTAAACACTCCAAAGCAGGGACGGAGCCAGTGGGGGGGTTGGAGGGTGCTCGGCCACCCCCAACTGGTCAAGCTAGACTACCTAGCGAGCGAGCTGGGTTGCGTTGTTTTTATTTTCCGGTGAGTTTAACTGACAGAGGTTGTGTGCAGGGCCGGCAATAATGGATTCATGTTATAATGAGATAAATACAAAATCTGAAGAAGTAGTTTGTGTTTTTAATGATAATGGTGTATTGGTGTAGAAAGGTGGAGGAAGAAGATGATATTGGAAAGAGAAAAAGAGAAAATATAAATTCTTATATTTATTGTTTAGGGACCCAACGTGAGTGACATATTTATTGTTTAGGTAACAGTGAAATTAAAAGTCGTTTTAACAATTTAATATTTTAATGTTATCAAAGTATTATTTATATGTTAAAAAAAGACTATTAGTGTATATCTTTAATTTTCTAAAAAAACTTCACATCATCTGCTTGTTTAATTACTCGTAAAAAAAAGTTCAACTCCTTGCAATATTTATATGAATCGTGTAGGTGTTTAAAACGCATATGTCAAACGATTCAAACTTCAATCTAGCTTTTAAAACAAGAAAGTTTATGTTACTATCGGGGAAAAAGAGGCCCCCTTAATACAAATTCCTGGCTCCGTCTCTGCTCCAAAGCAAACTTTGGAAAAAAGGTGAATTATAAACCCCTTGGCACCAAAAAGACTAAGAACAATTTAAGCAAATTCAGGAAACTATCTATGCTAGTATGCTACAACAAAAACAAATATAATTCAGATCCAGCTGCAGGCCACAACAACAAACCAGCATCACAGCATGTAATAACAATTCAGTTATATCTATATAGCTTCTAGCATACAATACCTTATACCTCCAAATTGATGTGCACATATCAGCTCAAACTCAAAGAGGGCATCATAAACTTCCCTGAGTATATATAATGCAGACAATTCAGTATGCACTAAACATCCCAATACTCTGTATAAGGCTAGTGAAGCACCATTCAAACTTGACTTTAATTCATCTAGATAACACCAAGGACAGGAAAAACTATAGAGCAAACAACTACATTTCCTTAAGACTGCATTGTAATTAACAAATGCCAAAGTAAAGTAGGCCCATCTTTCATACGTCACTAAGACATAAGGCAAAAACAAGGCTTCAATGTAAGCTAATAGACATTTGTCATAAACCATCCACCAAACACCCCTTAAACTTTCATTAAGTGATAATGAAAGTATCAAAATAGAGTCAGACATGTTTTTACATGACATCAACAATTGTCTGCTCCTCATCATCCATATGATCAGTATAATCACATAGATCAGGAAGTAAAGTGATGTAAACCATACCACACATTTGTCCCAATCTTCAACAGGAAACTTAGCGAGAGAGGTCTGATTTGTTTCATGCATAATTGGAGACTAATGGCAGCTGTCAAACTTCCATTAGATGCTTTAGGAAAAGGGCATCTCCAAAAAGTAATAGCATGTTTATTTACATAATATACTTGTACCAAAAGTCCAAAAGTCGTGGTAATATTATTGAATATGTGTTTATGAACATGGGAGAGGTTGTTATGAGAATATTTTATCTTTGTTGTTTATATGAATCTTATTTTGAGAAACGTGAACATGGGGAAGGTTCACTTCTCAAAATCATAAGACTATACCTGGCCGGGGTTCATGCCATTTTTAAGATGTGATGCAAGCTTGTATCTTATTCGGTGCTTGAAAGCTTTTCATGGGATGGCCGAAAAAAATTCAAAGTTCAAAATACAAACTGTGAGAGAGCAAAACTGAAATATTTTGTTTTACGCATGAAATGCAAGCTATATTACACTAATTGGCTTAATTCTAAGGGCCAGCACCCTTCTTAGTCCATTAATAGCTCCACCCTTGATCTTACTTTAGTATATTTTGTCTTGTCAAGGTAAATTTACTTCCTACAAATGTGCTACAGTGCAAGTGTATACTATGAGTCGATCACTCTTATCGACCTAGTCCACCATTACATTAGCAAGTGTAGACTATGAATTACAGATAAAGGTTTACAACTAAGTAAAAAAAAGTACTAATCTTCATTTCATAGTTCAATTTTTCCAGATTTTTCCAAATATTCCACACAACCTTTCCAGAAATTTCCATACATACATGATTACTAAAAAGCGTATTAATTGTCATTTCATAGTTCAAAAGAAATATATCTCGTATATAATACGAGAAGATACAAAATGGGAATATAAATTTTTCTATTGACCAATAAGAGCTCAATTTTGAAATCAATAAAAGTCAAAATTGGCTTCAATTTAGTAAAACACATGTAAATTTTATCCAACAAAATAAATATGTACAAAATCACATGTCAATTTTATAAACAATAAAACTAAAAAAAGCAGGGGGTAACTAATAGACCTTTAGTTGTTAAATTTTGAATACATTATAGGGATTTAAGTAAACTACTCATGTTATTCATCTTTACGAGATTAAGTAAGGAGATCCATAAAAGTTTTTCTTTTTTACTAAGGGCGTTCAAGGACGACTCATGTTCTTCCTCTTTATAAGTTTAACCCACGTGTATATGGGTTTAAAAATTAAACACGACTAACATTATTATTTACAGGAATATAAATATCAAAATTAAGGCACGGTCCTACAGAAGACTGTGAGATAAAAACAAAGACATGAAATTATGCATATGGCAACAATACATGTAATTACTTTTTAAAGTTTAAATAAAGATATCCGGAAAGTTTTTTATTTTATTTTATTTATTTATTTATTTATTTTTTTTTTTTTTGGGTCATTATGTACTATTAAAAACACGCATAGTGTTTAGAACATGATATCTATAATTAAATATAAACAACATCAACCTCACGTTATGCCAGTTAAATAAAGTCAATACTTCATCCAACAAAAATATATACAAAAATATTAATCGATATTAATACATAATGAGAAATTTATGTAAAAACTCGGGCGTGTATGAGTATTGTAACTATATACGTATAAACTTTATAACATAATCTTATAAAAAAATAATAAATAAAATAAAATCTTATTCAACAGTCTCTTGTATGCAGTGCATGAGGTTAAAAACTAGCAAATACATATATTGTATAAACGAAGATTGTTATGAAAACGATACAGATACGACTAATTATGGAAAAATGAATTTAATATAAATCCACTGAGAGACTGAACCATCAAAACAGCAAATACTTTTTTTGGATAAGCAATCAGATCGGTAAATACTAACAGAAAAAATAATGGACCAAATACATATAAACGGACCAAGTAATACCAAATTTAAGTACAACTATGATTTCCAAATCAGTTATTTTCTTGAATTAATGTTTTTATCACGATCTTTACCCTTTTTCGACAACTTAGGCCTTGGATTTATAGGTTTCGTAAAGGACGCCTGAAATTTGACCATCATTCTCAAGACTTCTACCAACCTAGACTCTATCTCTACCCCATTTGGTTCAAGAAAACGTAGACAACGTGCAACCGCCTCCATTGTACTCATACACCCTCCAAAAGGTTCCTTCCTAAGTGTTAACTGATTGCTGAATATATTTCCACCATCAACATTAACGTCATAAGTCAAGCATACCTGTGTGGCAAACTTCGACACGAATGGAAAGCTAGCGGAAACCATTTCCTTTGCATGCTTCCATGTCCCATCGAAAGCAATCAAAACAAATTTGTTCACATCAGTATCCCCAAATGAAGACTTCCACTGGTTTATCTCCATTGAAGGATTTAGGTCCGTACCTATAAAGTCATTCATTAGAAATTAAAGTAAGTGCAATTACATTCCAGAACCATTCTTCAATATTTATAATTTCTATAATAAAGAATAGGATTAGTCTCGCACTTATGAACTTCGCCCTATGCCAGAGAGGGACTAGCCCTGCACCAGTCACCCAACTATCTATCAATCAGTTTTAAGCGGAATATCCATAGTCTCAGAAGGGATGTAGCCCCAAATGATATCGTTTTGACTTTTAAGAACTGACGTCAGTGTTAACGTACAATTCAGTGCTGAAAATTTAGTAATAACTTAACATATATTCTGATTCCATTATGCTTTTTAAAAGAGTGTTTGTAGGTATAATCAGAGTTCAGTTTGAGTGAACGTCTCCTCTTCTGCTGACAGTGGCTTGGAAACCACAGATTTACCCCTACGGAAAGGGCATCTAAGTTAAATCTCTGTTTCATTCTGTTTAATTTCTTTATTCTCACTGATTTCATATAATTACAGCAGTTTATTAAGTTTTTGGTCTGTCTGTGATTATTCAGCCTAATTATTTCTCATCAGTCATCCCATCCTATAACAATGGGCTGATAGTGAACGCTTTTATAGCGATTTTGGCATATGGAATAATCAAATCAATATAAGTAACCCTGAACCGAATGCAGAAAATAGTGTTTTAATGTGTTTCGCTGTATAAAACTGTGATAATCAAATAATCAGTTTTAAAAATATTGTTTAAGTCCTAATCATTTAAAAGATTTACAAAAAAAAGAAATCAGAATAAGTTTGACCATAGGCGCTCCTGAATTATGAGTTGACCACTACGTATCAGTTCAATGCACCCAAACACTAAAAACTGAATTTCTAGAAACTTGAAAAACGTAATAATCAGATAATCATTGCATAGACTTACTTCCTACTTCCTTAGAACCCTATAACTTATTGGCGTATGCAAACCTCATAATCTACATTGCAGTAGTTTCGACTGAAATAAAGTAATCTAGGCTATAGTATAAAGCATTTAGGCATGTTGAACAACCCTGCAACAAACCGAAGATTGAAACACGGAAACACTAGAACCTTGAAGTCGACAAATAAGAGAACAAGAAGAAACTACAAAGTTAACCGAATGGTTACTCTTATTAGAACCTCAAACGGTTAGAAAGGAAAGAATATGCACCCATATTTATAGATATGAGGGGGTCAACCTAGTCGGCTAATACGAAACCGACACAAATACAAACTCCCTAAGCAAAGCTATGTTACTTGATTTGCAAGGCAAAGAAATTACATAAGGAAACTAAACATGTTACCCTGATCGATTATATGACTAATCATACCTAGAATTGACTGCTATTCTAACATGGTAAACACTCCAAACTCCAAAGCATAAACTTTGGTAAAAAGGTGAACTAAAAACCCCTTGGCACCAAAAAGACTAAGAACAATTTAAGCAAATTCAAGAAACTTTTTTTTGAACGGCTTGTTAGTTGTTAGTGGTTCGGGTAGCAGTGACATCCAATTGGGCAGTATGTGACATCCAATTGGGCAATATGCTGACCCTGAACTCCGCCTATACTTCCTCCTATTCCACCTGAAGGGGTAAAAGTCTCGGGTGGGACTCGGACTTGAGACCTCCCCTAGCCAAACCTCCCCTAGCCAAACCTCCCCTCCCCAAGCCCCTAAGGAATCTTGGTGGCCAACTGAGCTAGCCTAGTTGGTTAGCAAATTCAGGAAACTATCTATGCTACAACACAAACAAATCTATTTCCGATCCAACTGCAGGCCACAACAACAAACCAGCATCACAGCATCTCATAACCATTCAGTTATATCTATGTAGCTACCAGCATACAATACCTTATACCTCCAAATTGATGTGCATATATCAGCTCAAACTCAGATGACAGCATAAACTTCCCTGAGTATATAATGCAGACAATTCAGTATGCACTAAACATCCCAATACTCTGTATAAGGCTAGTGAAGCACCATTCAAACTTGACTTTAATTCCTCTAGATACCACCAAGGACAGGAAAAACTATAGAGCAAACAACTACATTTCCTTAAGACTGCATTGTAATTAACAAATGCCAAAGTAAAGTAGGCCCATCTTTCATGCCTCACTAAACAAGACATAAGGCAAAAACAAGGCTTCAATGTAAGCTAATAGACATTTGTCATAAACCATCCACCAAACACCCCTTAAACTTTCATTAAGTGATAATGAAAGTATCAAAACAGAGTCAGACATGTTTTTACATGACATCAACCAATGTCTGCTCCTCCTCATCCATATGATCAGTATAATCACATAGATCAGGAAGTAAAGTGATATAAACCATACCACTCTAACTCATTTGTCCCAATCTTCAACAGGAAACTTAGACGAGAGAGGTCCACATTTTCTTTAACCATAAAGTAACATCCGTAGATCACATAAAGCAGGCCCATCTTTCATGCCTCACTAAATTTCGAAAATGGAAGTACTAAACACAAAGGCTTCAACCTCAAACATTAAGCCATCTATTGATTAACCCATATCCAAACACCATCATTGGGACATATCTGAAATTTTTAGCTCCAAAGCATAACCTTAAGTACTATTAGTTTACTAATCTACAAACTCATATCTAGGCTATAAAAATACATATAAAAATTAAATTTATGCAAGCCATAATAGACATAAAGCATTATGATAAGTTATCAACTATGAATTGTGTAATTTGTAAACATAGACAATAACAATTGTACAAATGCGTAGAACAAATTTGTGTTTCTACTTTTTTTCACCTTCTATAATGCAGAGTTGCACCACATAAGCTATGTATATTAATCACTATGGTCAATATTCTAGCTAGTCCTAAAGCATAGTGCGGTTACCATACTTGTCTAAACTACACTTGTCAAGTATGGCAAAGAGAGCGTTTAGGTTTTAGCTTTCAAAATATAATGCTTGTTTCGCAATGAGCGTTTAGCTTTTAAATTTTGTCTAAACACTCCTATATGAAACCCTTATAAGATAAGCGTTTAGGTTGCGTTCAGTTGGAAACGTTTTGTACAAAACAAAGAAAACAAAAATCGGGTTCCAATCGCTTTCTTTCCAAAAAAATCTCTACAAAACAAACGATCACCATTTCCTAACTTAACAAGGAAAATTACAAAACACATTTTTGTTGTTTCGTAACCCAAACTTCAACAGATCAGGAAGTAAAGTGATATAAACCCTACCACTCTTAACTCATTTGTCCCAATCTTCAACAGGAAACTTAGACGAGAGAGGTCTACATTTCTTTAACAATAAAGTAACATCCGTAGATCACATAAAATAGGCCCATCTTTCATGCCTCACTAAATTTCGAAAATGGAAGTACTAAACATAAAGGCTTCAACCTCAAACATTAAGCCATCTATTGATTAACCCATATCCAAACACCCTCATTGGGACACATCTACAATTTTTATCTTCAAAGCATAAATTTAAGTACTATTAGTTTACTAATCTACAAACTCATATCTAGGCTATAAAAATACATATAAAAATTAAATTTATGCAAGCCATAATAGACACAAAGCCTTATGATGAGTTATCGACTATGAATTGTAATTTGTAAACATAGACAATAACAATTGTACAAATGCGTAGAACAAATTTGTGTTTCTATTTTTTTCACCTTTTATAATGAAGAGTTGCACCACATAAGCTATGCATATTAATCACTACAGTCAATATTCTAGCTAGTCCTAAAGCATAGTGCGGTTACCATACTAGTCTAAACTACACTTGTCAAGTATCGCGAAAAGAGCGTTTAGGTTTTAGCTTTCAGAATATATAATGCTTGTTTCGCAATGAGCGTTTAGCATTCAAATTTTGTCTAAACGCTCCTATTTGAAACCCTTATAAGATAAGCGTTTAGGTTGCGTTTAGCTGGAAATGTTTTGTACGAAACAAAGAATAACAAAAATCGGGTTCAAATCGCTTTCTTTCCAAAAACAAAGACGGATTTCCACTTTTTTCTCTCTACCAAAAACAAAGACGGATTTCCCAATCTACCATTCAAGTATCTCATTCTAACCCTAATCACCATCGGTAACATCTCCACATTCTATCCTCGCCGTCGCCGCCCACCGTCGCAATCCAAGGTAATATTTTTAAAAAGGAAAAATATAACTCCATCTAAATGGGTTTTCAAAATTCTCAACACCTAGTAGCTACTCCTAGTTTCGCGAAACATATTAGCCTCGGACAATTACATATATCATAAACTATAAAATGTACAAAATATTTACCAGGAAAAAGAAAAGCAGCATGAACAGATTTGCAAGGTTTCTGTTCAACAGCATCATTATAAAGCTCATCAAGTAAGTCCGATTTACCGCGTCTTAACCTCCGTCCAGTTAAAACTTGACAATTTGTAACGCATTTATTGAGGACAGGAACTGTGGCTAGAGGGTGACGTTGTTCGTGTGGGTGTTGGAGGATTATGATTTCGGTGTTGGTGGTGGTTAGGGGTGACGGTGGAATTAGGGCGCATAAGCATACGGTTGTTGGTCTTTCGCAGGATGGGCAGATGGTCCGACGACGCTGTGTGGTTTGTTGGGTGTCGTCGGTTGACATTGGATGGAGTTGAGGTGTTCGGTCTTTTGACTAACTAGTACCGAGTAATTAAGTCCGTCAAATTTACTTATTAAGAGCAGGGAGGGAACTTGAACTTGAACACAAATGGTTAACTTTAAAGATATTTATTTTAGAGGACCTATATACACTACGCTAAAATTTTTGTATTAAAAATGACTAAAACCATATATAAAAGAATATAAAATATACATAAGCTCAAAAATTTTGGAGGGGCCACAGCCCCCCTTGTTCCCTTCTAAGTTCCGTCCATGCTTAAGAGCATAGATTTGGGGGCTGTTATGTTCATCGGCCCACATTGTCATGAAAACTAGGAGATTCCGAGTATATAAACCATAATAGGCCNCACGAAATCATATAAGGCATAAGTGCTAAAATTGACAATATCAACCATAGACCAATTCGTATCAGTTATTGATCCTTCTTTGATTCTTTAAACGAATCTTGAGCGGTACATATCAGTTATTTTAAAAGAGACACCATTAGTCTATTTCAAACTCCAATCAATCTTCCTTCTTGATTTGGAGGATGTCCCTAACGAAATCCTCGACAACCGAGGTTAACGCTTTATGGATTTCCCGCATTTCCTTGCGGAGCTCACACACCTCTTCCTCCACTTTGAATTGTACTCTACAAAATGTACACTCACGATGATGTGAGTTAATACAAGAAGAGACAAGTCTGTTTTAATTTAGTCCAATTTTGGTCCTCCACAAGGGACAATTTTACAAAGTGTGATTATTTGCACGTCATATTCTTCAATTCTATCCCAATTAATGCTTTGTTCTTGTTCCGGAGTTATGACTCTTCTACCCGGATTGTCATGATGTGATGATCCTTCGTAGTAGCTCATTTTCCTGATTCATACTTATTTGGTGACAAATATAAATATAATACTTAGTGGTGTGTTTGTGCTTTTCCCTAAGATGTTTCATCTTCTCAAACTTTAACTAGAAGTCTAGAATTAAAATGCATTTTTCATGCACTTGTTTTAGAAATTTTTCTAGTTGATTGCAACATTTGCACCAACAATGTAGTAAGTTGGTGTTAACTTGCAAAACTTTAAGAAGATACATATTTCTAAAGTGTGAAGATTTTGTAGGAAACATCTTGCATGATCATGTTGCTTTTAAAGATAAAACTAGTTTTCCTAATTCATAAAGGTATATTTTACCCCATCTTTAAAATCATCTCTTCTTTTTATCATGTTTTGAAAAGAATATCATGCAAGAGTTTTTTAAAATAGGAGGATATAGATGTAGATAGAAAGAAAGGAGTTCTTGCCAAACCTTGAGTTGTTGGTAAGAAAATTTCTTCTTCTTCTTGTTACACTTATTGAAATAATAAGATACTATAACAATTAACGTTTGAAAGATACTTATAAGAAAGAATACACGGAACCTCTTTAAAACAATTTATACAAAACTATAAAATTAACCAAAAACCTTTTCTAATGCACCAATACGTCATATCCATACTCATGGATACGCCGTATTGCTACTGAGGTCGATACGCCGTATCCATAAAAAGGGATACGCCGTATTGAACCACCAGACCCAACAGGTGCAGAACTTTCTGCAGAAAACCCAAAAACTTAAACTTAAACCTTTACGACCCAAACCAAATACTAAGACCTATACCCAAAACATACATTTAACATTCCGGACTATAATAAAACCATACTTTAACATATCAAACGACACTTGACCCGTTTGACCCCAAAATGGGTAGAATTAGACCTTAAACCAAACGCACCTTTAACCAATTATAAACACTTTGACTCGTTACTATAACAACCAAAATACTTTAAAACCAATACATAAACTTTAAACAACATCAAAATTAAACCATTTAAAAGACCCTTGGGTGTAATATTGCCATCGAGCTCGGTATTCAACTACTAAGCTCCTAATACATATAAAACCTTCTAAAGTCCGCACTTCCAATCCTTAAGCTTTAATCCAAGCATTACCTTCTTCGCGAGAACCTACAAAACATCATCAACTATAACATATAAACGATAACGCTTAGTAAGTAACTAAGTTAGACATGGATAATACTTCAATCCAAATATACGCAACATGAACACTTAATACTAATCTAACACATTACACCAACTAGTCTCATAACCAAACATCATGGCAATAACATAAATTATAACACATAACTATGAAAACCTTTAACATATAACAATTGCTAAACATTTTAGCAATTGCATAATCATGAACTAACACTTGAGTAGTCTCATTAGGCAAATCTCCTATTTAATCATGCTTAATAATCCAAGACCCAGCCTTAATCATGCAACCTCATTCATAATCACATAATATGATAGCATTCATATGAAACACATATTAACCATAGTTACTTACCTTAGCTCCAAGCTAAGTTACCATATAATTTCACCACCATCATCATCAAACCCCTCTCTTGCATCCTAGGTCATTTCATAATAACAAAAACGCTTAAACACATAATAGAAATAACTACAATAATGGTTTATACAACCATTAGCTCATTTCTTAATACTTAAATTCGTCATATAATCATATGTTGATCATATGATAATCAGCCAATAAAATTACCACTTAATTTCAATAAAGCTTATTCCATAATTACAATAAACTCTTTAATTAACTTAAAACCATCTTTACCACTTAATTTCAATAAAGCTTATTCCATAATTACAATAACCTCTATAATGAACCCTAATTTCTAATTTGTTAATTAACACTAAATTAAGCTTACTTACTTGATAGAGATTAGCTAATGACTTAACCCTTAATCATGGGAGCACAATCTCTTCATCTCTTGATCACTTCAAGCTCCATTCTCCCTTTCTCTCTCTCTAGAAATATCTAGACCTAAGAGATATTATATATGTGATGACTCATCAAAAGGGGTATTTTAGTCTTTCTACATATTTTTAGGCCAATACACCGTATCCATTCCCATGGATACGCCGTATCCAAGTTATCCCACCAATACACCATATTCACTATCTTGGATATGCCATATCTAGGCCTATCTCACCGTATCCCCAAACCTCAATACGCCATATTGGAGCAGCCAACACTTATTTTACATAAATCCACTAATACGTCATATACATTATCATGGATACGCCGTATCCAGGCCTACCTTAAAATGCCGTATATGTGTCCTCCAATATGCCTTATTGGAGCTATAACAGACATGCTCTTATTTTTTGAACTTGCCCAAACAACCATTTATCCTCATTCAAACTCATTTAGACTTCATCAATTTCATCTAGGGCCATACCCGTTTGAAAACGGGTTTCAGGTGTAACAAAGAGCATTGATAAAGACCAAGCAAGCATTTTATTTCTATCTCATGAATCTAGGTAGTTCTATTTCCTATGCTGCATGTGAACCATGAACAACCTTCTTTATGACTTACAATTTTGAAGAACTTTTTATTAAGGTCTTGAAAAGTTTCTCATAACTACAAGCAAGTGCAAGTAGGATATGGTTTTGACTTACAATGTACAATTAGGATTTTGAAAAATGTCATGAAAACTCCTAAGTGTTCTTGAATTATGATCTAAGGGATCTCTTATGTAATTCTCCTATGACTTGTTTTATTAGGTGTCCCTTAGCTTCTTTTACTATCTTATGAATGCCCTCTCTCGAGACATTAACATCTAGTGATGGAGACCTATCTTGGTCTTGAACTACTTGTTCATTAACAACATCATCACTTCCAAAGGTGATGATTTACACCGAGAGATTCCTCAATCCTCATAATTTCCCTATTAAGCACTATGTATGCCTTAGTAGTTTGAGAGTATCCTAAAAACATACCTTCATAAGACTTTGGGTCAAACTTGGTGAGGTATTCTTAGTGTTAAGTATAAAACACTTACATCCAAAGACCCTAAAGTATTCTATTGACGGCTTCTTTCTTCTAAGAATTTCGTAAAGCATTTTGTTAAGTATTTTTCTAGTGTAGACCCTATTATAAATGTAAGAAGCAGTATCTAAGGCGTGACCAAAACTTTTGCGGAATGGATTGCTCGTTTAACATTGCACGACACATCTCTTGTAACTTTCGGTTCTTTCAACAATCTCATGATTAAGATGAGCTAGGGTCAGAGAAGTTATATGAGATTCCATGTTGTTCGCAAAAGTCCGTAAATTGCACTTTATTTTCAAATCTACTACCATGATTTGCTCTTATTGAGATAATTAAACAATCAAGCAGGTTTTGAAATCTTTTCCCTAAGATCTTAAACCTCGCCTCATCTTTGGATCCTAAAAATAGAGTCCAAATAAAGTTTGAGTAATCATCAATTATCATCAAAGTGTAGAAGTTTCCTCCGTAGCTTTGGATAGGTGATGGAACAAAAAGATCCAAATGTAGTAACTCCAAGACTCTACTAGTTGAAATAGTGATACTAGACCTATTGCTTGCATGACCTTGTTTCTCTATATTACATGTATCATAAAAGTGCCTATCAAAACTCAATTTAGGTAATTTCCTTACAAGCTTTTTAGAAGCTATGTTCTGGAATACCTTTATATTGGCCTGACCTAATCTCCTATGCCAAAGAGTTGAGTTATCTACAATGGATGCAAGACATATTTGTTGTTTGGAGTTATCTCCCAATTTACAAGTATATAAACCACTTATTCTATGACATTTAGCAAGTGTGTTACCATTTTTACTAATAGTGCAATCTACTTTAGTAAACTTAACTACGCAATCATCATCACATAATTATCCTACACTAATCAAATTAAAAGCTAAACCTCTAACGTGCTCAATAGTAGTTATTTCAATGGAGTCATGAAAAACATTACCTCGACCGACGACCTTGCCTCTTAGGTTGTTCCCAAATATGACATATCCACACTCATACTCCTTGTATGAAGTAAATAATCTTCTATTCCCGGTCATGTGCTTAGTGCAACTACTATACACAATCCAATCATCCGGTCGTAGATCACATTTGAGACACACCTCTTGTGTTTTGATCACCGTAACACATGTTGCGTCCTTTTTCCGGTTGATCCCCATCATTGCTATCACTCCAAGCTCCACCAACGAACGCCTTGTTGTCCTTTGGCCTTGGACAATCACTTATGAAGTTTTTTTGTCCCCACACTTATAGCAACCATGTTCACACCTCGAGCTTCCAACACCCTTGTTTTCATCACCACGACCTTTTCCAAACTTATTTCCACCATTTCTAAAGCGATTTCCACGGTTAAATCTATTACCCTTCGTAAAGAACTTTCTAAAGTTCTTAGCCATCAAGTTGAACCTTTGCCGTCTTTATTGTCTTCCTCACTTACTCCTTGACTATCACTGTTATCACTAGTTTGATCCCTAGTGACTTTAGCTTTAAGAGCTAACGACTTACCTTATCCTTTTTATCCTCAGAGACAACAATATCATTCTCTAAGACCATTTCATACACATTAAGGTTGCCGATTAGCTCGTCAAGAGGAAGTTCTGCCAAATCCTTGGCTTTTTCAATCGCCGTCACCTTCAGCCGGCATTCCAACGGAAGAGCTCCAAGAAACTTTCTCACATGGTTCTTGTTAGGATAGTCTTGATCTAAAAATTTGAGACTAGTAACAATATCATTGAATCGTGTGTAGCCACTATCAATAGTTTCTTCATCCAAGATTTTGAGCTACTCCTATTGTTGGATGAGAAGATCTATCTTGCAATCTTTGAATTGTGAGTCACCTTGATGAGTAATAATAAGTGTACACCGAAATCTCCTTGGCGATTTTGCACATAAAATCTCTCTCATACTCTTTACACAATAAGGCGTTGTAAATAGTCATCATGGCTTCATTATTTTTGCCAAGTTTCTTTTTCTCATCATCTTTTAACTCCAAAAATGGTTTCTTAACTTCCAACTTTTTTTTCCGGATTCGTCATCATAAAAACAAAGTCACCATTTCTAATAACTCTCAACAAGTCAATATCTTTAGACTTAACATAAGTCTCAAACCGGGTTTTTCAAAAAAACAAAAACCCTCGTGTTCTAACAAAGGTGGTCTTTGCATAGATCACCCCTCAATATAGTTATCTTGAACCATGGATCTTTACTCAAATTAAAGTTTACAACTTCACTCCACTGCCCTCGGAAACCACCCACAAGAATCTCGTGATTCGACTTTGTTTCTCTATATTACATGTATCACAAAAGTGCATATCAAAACTCAATTTAGGTAATTTCCTTACAAGCTCTTTAGAAGCTATGCTTTGGAGTACCTTCATATTGGCGTAACCTAATCTCTTATGCCAAAGAGTTGAGTTATCTACCATGGATGCAAGACATATTTGTTGTTTGGAGTTATCTCCCAATTTACATGTATATAAACCACTTCTTCTATGACCTTTAGCAAGTGTGTTACCACGCGATTTGGGTTATTTGAATTAGCATCGATTTAGTATACAAGGACGTTTAGTGTGTACGAGCATAGAGGTGATCTCTTTTGTTCACTAGGTTTTCGTGTGGGACATTATTGGGTTGACGGTTCACGCTACAAAGGTATATTCACTTGTTAATTGTCGATTAATCATATGTCACTATAGATCCATCTTTGGTGACCTTTTCCGCTGCCATATTTATATGATTATATGTAAAATCACCAACAATTTCCAACTAACCAACTAAAATAAAATGTGTCTTACTAATTTTCTTTTCAGTTATTAGTAAATAACTTAGTAAAAGTCAAACTTGATGTTAGAAAATACTCTTTATAAATTTAGCGGAAAGCCGTATGAGATTTTTCTTATTCAGATTACTCGATAAAAACTAATCTTTGAGTCAAATATACGTAAGTAACCATAGTTATCTTCTTAAAAAATTTCGACTCTTTCTCTAATCACCTATAATAGGAGCCTAAAAACTAGTAACACAATTATAATTGTACTTACCACTTTATCAGTATGTGATTAGCAAGTCAATTAATCTAAGTTCTAACATTTGGGACCCACCATCACCAAATCTACCAAATCCACCAATTGTAGCAACCTTTAACTTCAAGTTTCATCTAACAACTAGTACTATGTGTTTTTCAGTAAGTTAAGAAATCAAACATCATCAACTGTCGGTTACACCCTTGCCTTTACTCCCATCCCTTCCAGCTCATCTTCACCTTCTCCTTCTCTTCATTACAAAACACACACTCACACACTCACTGTGTATTTTTTTCTTGATCCCTAAACCCCAATCCCAAACACCCCTTTTTATGGGTGCTGCTAACTTCAATCCAATGTTAGTCCAACAAGATCCAAACCCCATTTCCAAACACCCTTTACCAATAACCACACGCACCAATCGCCACTCAGTCTCCAAATCACTAGATTTCTCAACATGGGTTCAAGAAAACATGTATAAAATCATCACAATTGTTACATTAATCATGACTATAACATTGATTTTCTTTTTAAGAAACATGGGTAACTCAGCTGCACTCGCTTGCTTCCAAACCCAATCCGCAAAGTTCGAAAAAATCGATTTTCCAGTGATTAATTATAACCAAATTGCACCTTTAGTTGACAAGATCACACCTTTTGCAAGTTTCAAATCTGAAAAATGGATCATTGTTTCGGTTTCTGATAACGCGACAGACTCGATTAGGAGACTAGGGAGGATTAAGGGGTGGCAAGTGCTTGCGGTTGGGAATTCGCGCACTCCGAATGATTGGTATGTTAAAGGTGTTATTTTTTTGTCGTTAGAGGTGCAAGCTAAGTTGGGGTATAGGGTAGTTGATTTATTGCCTTATGATAGCTATGTAAGGAAGAATGTTGGTTATTTGTTTGCTATACAACATGGTGCTAAAAAGATTTATGATGCCGATGATAGAGGTGAGGTTATAGATGATGATTTAGGTAAGCATTTTGATGTTGAGCTAGTTGGCGAGAGTGCTAGGCAAGAAGTTGTGTTGCAGTATAGGCATGATATTGAGAATAGGAGTGTTGTGAATCCTTATGTGCATTTTGGGCAACGGTCGGTTTGGCCTAGGGGTTTGCCGTTGGAAAATGTGGGTGAGATTGAGCGAGAGGAGTATTATACGGAGGTTTTTGGTGGAAAACAGTTTATTCAACAAGGGATTAGTAATGGGTTGCCTGATGTTGATTCGGTTTTTTATTTTACTAGGAAACCGAGTTTAGAGCCTTTTGATATTAGATTTGATGAGCATGCGCCTAAAGTTGCGTTTCCTCAAGGGACTATGGTGCCTATGAATTCTTTTAATACTTTGCATCATTATTCAGCGTTTTGGGGTTTGATGCTTCCGGTTTCTGTTAGTTCTATGGCGTCGGATGTGATTAGAGGGTATTGGGCTCAAAGGCTACTGTGGGAGATTGGCGGGTATGTTGTCGTTTATCCTCCTACTATGCATAGATACGATATAATCGAAGCGTACCCGTTTGCAGAGGAAAAGGATCTTCATGTTAATGTGGGTCGTTTGATTAAGTTTTTGGTGTCATGGAAATCAGATAAGCATAGATTGTTTGAGATATTAATGGAACTGAGCTATGCAATGGCTGAAGAAGGGTTTTGGACTGAGAAAGATGTGAAATTTGCAGCTGCGTGGGTACAAGATTTGATTGCAGTTGGTTACCTGCAGCCACGGTTAATGACACTTGAATTGCATAGGCCAAGAGCAGCGATTGGTCATGGAGATCGGAAGGATTTTGTACCTCAGAAGCTACCATCTGTTCATCTTGGAGTTGAAGAAACGGGAACAGTAAATTATGAAATTGGGAATTTGATTAGGTGGAGAAAGAATTTCGGGAATGTTGTGCTTATTATGTTTTGTAATGGACCCGTTGAGCGCACGGCTCTTGAATGGAGATTGCTGTATGGAAGGATATTCAAGGCTGTGGTTATCTTGTCAGAAAAAAAGAATGGTGAACTTGCTGTTGAAGAAGGCCACCTGGATTACCTATACAAGTATGTGATTTTTGGACACGTTTTTTACTCTTCTTATTACATGATTTCCGGCCACTGTTTAGTACCATATTTTACAGAATACACTGTATTTCGACTGTTTGTTTTTCATAGTATGCCCTTGAAGTAGCATTTAGAAAAATGCCTTTAGAGTAGAAAGTAACCATTTTCATAGTGTGCTTTAGTAATGTTAAAAGTAAGGTGAAATCTAAAAGACAAATGAAAATAAGCATGTCCTTGGACTAAGACGTAACTTTTTAGTTTCATGTTATTTCACTTGTAAGTTGCTAAAAAGTGAAAACTTGACAAAACGGTGTTCAACAAGTGTTTACATTTTTCAAGAAAACCGAAATTAGTTTACATAATTTGAACCTCATCTAATGTTTTTGCAGCTCAGAGATTGTAGTTACCAATAAATACGTTTGGTTGTTTTTCATAGGAGATTAGTTTTTTAACCCATCAAAAGTTTCTCTATTTGCTTTTCGTTTTCATCATTTTTTACGAAAAGAAAGTATAATGATTACTGAACATGTTTCAACATTGTTTTTTATATGGAAAATCATAACTTTGTTTATGTTACAAAAATTGTAAATGGCGAACAGACAAATTTAACCCTACAAGGCTAAGTAAATTTGATTTGAAGTATCAGTTGTTGGTGATGATATTGTAGGTGACATATCAATATCTAACAATCCAGTGTATTAAAAGTGATTCCGTTGGTGCACCGGTAGTTGATTGAATTTTGTTAAACCATCTATTACACACAATTAATAATGTGACATTTATCATATTATTTTTAGATCAAACTTCTTTGTAGGTAGCAAATGGGCACGTTGGGTAATGGGTCACCTTTCCTGCGGGTCAGGCCGTTGGGTTGACCGGCAACCATCTGTTTTTAATTATTCTTTTTCATGAATAACAATAGTAAATATATTAAAACTAAAACTAAGTACGAAACTATATTAAATATATATTCAGTATATTCGAATAAAGCTTTTAGCAGGTTGTTAACACCTGACTACTTGAGTATGGGGATTGTTTAATCCATTTGACGAGTTAAAACTTTTTAGTTTACCCCTCTAATATTTCCTTCTTTTCATGGCAGGCAACTTCCAAAATTGTTTGATAGGTTTTCAAGTGCAGAAGGGTTTTTAATTCTGCAAGACAATACAGTCCTTAATTACTGGAACTTAGTACAAGCAGATAAGACGAAGCTCTGGATAACAGACAAGGTACGACTTTTCTTGTTATTGTTGTTTTATTTTCTTCTACGGATGTCTAAACAATCAGACATATTGAATGCCCAAATATTTCACATTAAACATGCAATACATTTTTCATACATGCAATGACCAACAAATGTACCATGTTTTTTATTCAGCTGCCCATTTATTTAACTGACTTTTGACTGAATATATATATTTTTTTCCTTTTTCCATCTGAATGAGTCTTACTGATTTGACTCGACTCATATTGGTACTTTTAGATGTCATGACCCATCATAGCTCTTCATCATTCAACACTTTCTGAGATTCAGTTTTATCAAGATCGCCCAATTAGATTCCATTTGACCATCTCCGTCCTATTTTCTAGAAAAATTTGATTACTACATCTATGAATTTGTTCGTCCTATTATTGCACCCACACATCATGATTCATATGACAAAGTCAATCATACAACTGGGAGTTAGATGTTCCAGATGAATTTAAAATTGTGTAGCTGAGATAATGTAGGTTGATCTTGATGAAAATGATTCAATAGCTAAATTTGGAGGTGCCAATTTTGGACATATTTCCTGTTAAATCGGTTGATTTGTGTTAAGTTTGAGTTCTAACCTATCCAATGGGTAAAAAGAAAGCTGATAGGAAACACAAGATATATTTGGCACACTAATTAAGAATAAGATAACTTTTTGGACAAAGAAGAGTCTTGGACCAGCCCGACCGACCCTGACTGTCCTGTACCACAAATAATTGTTTTGACCTGTTATAGAAGCCGCATACCCGTCCATTTTGTCACTAGCTTAAATGCTTAAAAAATCACAATTATTCTAACTTGACTGTTCTTTTCTTAAATAAATTGCTTGACAGTTCAACATTTTTAAAGTCTTGCAACACCCTTTACATAAATGCTAATGAAAAAGTCAGAATACAGTGTGTATTATTTATTTATTTTTGGAATTAGTACCTCAACAATTGCTTCTGTCTATCCAACCTTTTTAGGTGTCAAAATCTTGGACCACTGTTTCATTCGATGGAAACAAAGATTGGTATGGACAACAAGGGGAAATGGTGAACAAAGTCGTGAGCTCAATGCCGGTTCATTTCCAAGTCAATTACAAGAAACATATGACAAGCCACGACTC
Organism: Artemisia annua; assembly: GCA_014162995.1. Classification (NCBI taxonomy): domain Eukaryota; kingdom Viridiplantae; phylum Streptophyta; class Magnoliopsida; order Asterales; family Asteraceae; genus Artemisia; species Artemisia annua. The sequence goes on along the minus strand of LBNU01037213.1, from coordinate 28,615 downwards.
TAGTCTCACAATTTGCAGCTCGGAGGTGTTCTATGTTCCCCGAAGGCTTGTCACCGACTTCCAAGACCTCGTCAATCTTGTGGGAAATCTTGATATCCATCAAAAGGTTGCTATGCCTATGTTCTTTGTATCAATGGACTCCACCGAGAACTTCGACTCCGTGCTTAACACAATGGTGTATAAGAAAAAACCACCTTCAAACACTACATTGAGTTATTATTCTCCTGAAGCACCTGCGGTTTATCCATGGAGTGTGTCAAGTGAGGAAGAATTTATAAAGCTTATAAGAATAATGGCAGCAGGTGACCCTTTATTAATGGAGCTGGTTTGAAGCCGTAAAACGGATGTTATACTTTTTGTACCATTCTTTGATAGATGAACTTTAACGTTTTGTAGATTCTTAAAGTCGGACTGTTGAATATTATGTGTAAAATTTATAGGGAGAAAGGAGGGAGGTGGAAAAGAAAGTAAAAAAAAGTTCAAAAGTCAAGCCCAGCCTAATTTGTACATTGGTATTCATATAAATGAAGTGAGAAACTTACAACTTGGTTCCCCTGCTTGTGAAATCTGGAATCTTCAGGCAAACCTTGTTCTTATTCTCGCAATGATTAGTGCTCATATATCGATTAGAATCCTTGGTTGTGTGCTGACATGTGGAACTGATCATCATTAGTGGTCTAACAGCTGCTACGAAGCGGGCATCACATATAAAACCTGAAAGGGTATTGTAGATTGTAATTGCGATTGTGTGCAAGTACATATATTTATACTAATAAGGTAGCTTAGACAATAAGCAACTATAATCCAAATCCAAATTCGTAATCTATACAATTGGAGCTGGCCCGGCTAGTCTAATTTGTTCTGATATGCTTTGCAAGCTAAGGACGGGGAACGACTTGTAGCTTGGATCTTAGAAAGAGAAATCGAGGAGTCATCAATAGCTTTGTAAAGATATTTGCAATTTGATCATGTGCTGAACTCGAAGATCCCCTTGAGTGACCTTTCCCGAACAAAATGAAAGTCTATTTCCAAGAGCTTTGTAGGCGCATGAAGACATGATTCGCTGACAAGTATGTTGCACCTAGATTGTCACACCATAGTATAAGAGTTGGAGATGTGTGAATTCCAAACTCACGAAGAAGAGCTTGAAGCCATGTGAGTTCAACATCGGTGTTCTTTGTATCTGGCTTGTGTAGAGGAACATTAAACAATGTGTTGCTTACGAGTGGTCCAAGATATAAGCTTTGAACCAAGGTAGATAGCAAATCCTCTCGTGGACCGTCGATCGTATGAATCCCTAGCCTAGTCAGCATATTAGAAAGCTTCAAGAGAAGCATCAGGGCTACCTTTTCATAGTACATAAGTGAAAGCTTGAAGGACAGAACTTGAAGAACGACGAATGAGCATACCATAGTCAATAGTACCATGAAGATAACGTAAAATCCTTTTGAGTGTTGACCAATGATTCTCGGTTGGAGCATGTATATATTGACATACTTTGTTGACCACAAAAGCTACGTCCATTTGAGAAAGGGTAACATACTGTAAAGAACACGCAACCTGTCGATATTTGAAATGATCAAAGAAAGCAGCATTGAAATTGGACTGCAGTTAGTCAGACCAACCCTTTTGAGATTGAATGATGTTTTAATTATCAGGAACAACCTTAATAGCCAAAATATAGTTCAGTGGCCCAAGACATTTTAAAACGTAGCGCCTTGGTTGTTACCAGTTAATATGATGTCATCCACAGATGCCTTTGGTATGCAACCCAGAATTACTATAGATATGATTTTGATTACAAGGATATNTGTGTGAATTCCAAACTCACGAAGAAGAGCTTGAAGCCATGTGAGTTCAACATCGGTGTTCTTTGTATCTGGCTTGTGTAGAGGAACATTAAACAATGTGTTGCTTACGAGTGGTCCAAGATATAAGCTTTGAACCAAGGTAGATAGCAAATCCTCTCGTGGACCGTCGATCGTATGAATCCCTAGCCTAGTCAGCATATTAGAAAGCTTCAAGAGAAGCATCAGGGCTACCTTTTCATAGTACATAAGTGAAAGCTTGAAGGACAGAACTTGAAGAACGACGAATGAGCATACCATAGTCAATAGTACCATGAAGATAACGTAAAATCCTTTTGAGTGTTGACCAATGATTCTCGGTTGGAGCATGTATATATTGACATACTTTGTTGACCACAAAAGCTACGTCCATTTGAGAAAGGGTAACATACTGTAAAGAACACGCAACCTGTCGATATTTGAAATGATCAAAGAAAGCAGCATTGAAATTGGACTGCAGTTAGTCAGACCAACCCTTTTGAGATTGAATGATGTTTTAATTATCAGGAACAACCTTAATAGCCAAAATATAGTTCAGTGGCCCAAGACATTTTAAAACGTAGCGCCTTGGTTGTTACCAGTTAATATGATGTCATCCACAGATGCCTTTGGTATGCAACCCAGAATTACTATAGATATGATTTTGATTACAAGGATATATCATATTAAAAGTATCATTGTCATTGTTATTGTTTGGTATAAAGTTGAATGTATATGTATCACTTTTAAAAAGGCTCATTCAATAGCTAAAAAAATAAAATATATCATTAAAATACAAAATATACTTGTAAAGTGTTAGTGTAAAGGGTGTGGGAGTAGGGAATACTTCGGGAAGATGCTTTGCTTCTGGAAAATGACACCTCCCTTCACGGGAAAAGAGAAGACCCATAGTTTTTTTTCACTTGCGGCATTATAGTCCCAAAGTTAAAAAAGAGAGGGAGGGGTTTAGTAGAGAGAAATAATATTTTATTATTGTGTTGTGAGTTGGTATTTATGTTTTGGGGGTATTTTTAAATTATAAAAAGTAGAAAAAAATTAATGGAAGTGAGAGAAGGTGATGCAATAGTTGAGAGAAAGTTGAAGGAAAAAATTTAGGAGAAAGGAAAAACTGATGTGGCGAGGGAAAACCTTAGACCACACCCTCTACCCTTATAAAGTTAGTAATAAATGACAAAAGTACATGGACCCCATCGGAATGGTAGAGAAAAGTCACTAATTCATACTACTATAGATCTATCATTGTTGCTATCATTCTTTGGTATCAAGTCTCCAACCAAACATTTTATATGGAATGAATGTGATTGATTGATTCCTATATACTCAAACCAAACAACTACTAAGGGCCCGTTTGGTTTGTAAGTGGGATTAGAATTGGATTTGGATTTAGGAAAGGTTTGAAAGAAATTGGATTTAAGTATAAGTTTGAATTAAATGAGGAGAGAGAAAAATAAATGATTGAAATATTATTTTATAAATGAAATAAAGATTTTTTTAATACTTTTTTATTAATTTATTAGAGTATGTTGTGAGAGAGAAATGAATGTAGGGCCCAAACTTAGTTTTGATTCACTGAAAGACACATTATTTGGGTGGAATCATATTTTGGTACATGACCTACCATTGATTCCTTTCCTTTTTAAACCAAACAATTGTTAATAGGATTGAAAAGATTCCTTAAATCCAAAAGTGGCCAACCAAACGTGCCCTAAGATTTACAAAGTAGTGCTTCCATGTGAACAAATAAACAAAAAAGTATATGTTTTAGAGCCTTTTTAACCGAGGTCATAAAGTGCCTAGGAAAGGCGTTGAAACCATGCACGTGGAGCTTGTTTTAATCAATAAATAGACTTATGAAGCAAACATACAGGATCCAGACATTTAGGATCAACAAACACGGGAGGTTGTTTTATATAAACTGTCACACCCCCAAAAATGGTTTGCAGCGGAAAGTAATGTTTTTGGGGTGCAACTCAATTGGTACCACAACACAAGTGCAAAGAACGGTTTCATCTCATTCATTTAGAATAAAATAGTTTAACAAAATATGTTGAATTTACATTGTTAAAAGTAATGCGGGAGTAGGCCTTTAAAAATAATTTAAACGGTCCCTGTATGAATATCAGAGTCTTCTATGACCATGCCATGCCCTGCCAAAACCTCCTGTAGTGTGCCATTGCATAAAACCTGAAAATACATGCTAAAGTGTCAACACAAAGGTTGGTGAGTTCATAGATCCTGTTGAGCGCACGGCTCTTGAATGGAGATTGCTGTATGGAAGGATATTCAAGGCTGTGGTTATCTTGTCAGAAAAAAAGAATGGTGAACTTGCTGTTGAAGAAGGCCACTTGGATTACCTATACAAGTATGTGATTTTTGGACACGTTTTTTTACTCTTCTTATTACATGATTTACGGCCACTGCTTAGTAATATATTTTACAGAGTACACTGATTTCGAGTGTTTGTTTTTCATAGTATGCCCTTGAAGTAGCATTTAGAAAAATGCCTTTAGACCTTTAGTAATTTTGTTAAAAGTAAGGTGAAATCTAAAAGACAAATGAAAATAAGCATGTCCTTGGACTAAGACGTAACTTTTTTGTTTCATGTTATTTCACTTTAAGTTTCTAATAAGTGAAAACTTGACAAAAACGGTGTTCAACAAGTATTTACATTTTTCAAGAAAACTAAAATTAGTTTACATAATTTGAACCTCATTCTAATGTTGCAGCTCAGAAATTGTAGTTACCAAAAGAATAAATACGTTTGATTGTTTTTCATAAGAGATTAGTCTTTTAAGTTTTAACCCATTAAAAGTTTCTCTATTGGCTTTTCATTTTCCTCATGTTTTACGACAAGAAAGTGTAATGATTACTGAACATGTTTCAATATTGTTTTTTATATAGAAAATCATAACTTTGTTTACGTTACAAAAATTGTAAATGGCGAACAGACAAATTTAACCCTACAAGGCTAAGTAAATTTGATTTGAAGTATCAGTTGTTGGTGATGATATTGTAGGTGACATACCAATATCTAACAATCCAGTGTATTAAAAGTGATTCCGTTGGTGCACCGGTAGTTGATTGAATTTTGTTAAACCATCTATTTCACACAATTAATAATGTGACATTTATCATATTATTTTTAGATCAAACTTCTTTGTAGGTAGCAAATGGGCACGTTGGGTAATGGGTCACCTTTCCTGCGGGTCAAAGTGGGTCAGGCCGTTGGGTTGACCGGCAACCATCTGTTTTTAATTATTCTTTTTCATGAATAACAATAGTAAATATATTAAAACTAAGTACGAAACTACATTAAATATATATTCAATAATATTCGAATAAAGCTTTTAGCAGGTTGTTAACACCTGACTACTTAAGTATGGGGGATGTTTAATCCATTTGACGAGTTAAAACTTTTTAGTTTACCCCTTTGACTCGTTAGCACTAATATGTAACTGAAGTTGACCCTTTATTGTATAAATGAATTGAAATCACCCCCTCTAATATTTCCTTCTTTTCATGGCAGGCAACTTCCAAAATTGTTTGATAGGTTTTCAAGTGCAGAAGGGTTTTTAATTCTGCAAGACAATACAGTCCTTAATTACTGGAACTTAGTACAAGCAGATAAGACGAAGCTCTGGATAACAGACAAGGTACGACTTTTCTTGTTATTGTTGTTTTATTTTCTTCTACGGATGTCTAAACAATCAGACATATTGAATGCCCAAATATTCCACATTAAACATGAGATAAGAATTCACATGTTTTTCATTCATGGAATGACCAACAAATGTACCATGTTTTTTATTCAGCTGCCCATTTATTTAACTGACTTTTGACTGAATATATATATTTTTCCTTTTTCCATCTGAATGAGTCTTACTGATTTGACTCGACTCATATTGGTACTTTTAGATGTCATGACCCATCATAGCTCTTCATCATTCAACACTTTCTGAGATTCAGTTTTATCAAGATCGCCCAATTAGATTCCATTTAACCATCTCCGTCCTATTTTCTAGAAAAATTTGATTACTACATCTATGAATTTATTCGTCCTGTCATTGATTGCACCCACACATCATGATTCATATGACAGTGTCAATCATACAACTGGGAGTTAGATGTTCCAGATGAATTTAAAATGTTATAGCTGATATAATGTAGGTTGATCTTGATGAAAATGATTCAATAGCTAAATTTGGAGGTGCCAATTTTGACATATTTCCTGTTAATTCGGTTGATTTGTGTTAAGTTTGAGTTCTAACCTATCCAATGGGTAAAAAGAAAGCTGATAGCAAACACAAGATATATTTGGCACACTAATTAAGAATAAGATAACTTTTTGGACAAAGAAGAGTCTTGGACCAGCCCGACCGACCTGACTGTCCTGTACCACAAATAATCGTTTTGACCTGTTATAGAAGCCGCATACCCGTCCATTTTGTCACTAGCTTAAATGCTTAAAAAATCACAATTATTCTAACTTGACTGTTCTTTTCTTAAATAAATTGCTTGACAGTTCAACATTTTTTAAGTCTTGCAACACCCTTTACATAAATGCTAATGAAAAAGTCAGAATACAGTGTGTATTATTTATTTATTTTTGGAATTAGTACCTCAACAATTGCTTCTGTCTATCCAACCTTTTTAGGTGTCAAAATCTTGGACCACTGTTTCATTCGATGGAAACAAAGATTGGTATGGACAACAAGGGGAAATGGTGAACAAAGTCGTGAGCTCAATGCCGGTTCATTTCCAAGTCAATTACAAGAAACATATGACAAGCCACGACTCTAGTCTCACAATTTGCAGCTCGGAGGTGTTCTATGTTCCACGAAGGCTTGTCACCGACTTCCAAGACCTCGTCAATCTTGTGGGAAATCTTGATATCCATCAAAAGGTTGCTATGCCTATGTTCTTTGTATCAATGGACTCCACCGAGAATTTCGACTCCGTGCTTAACACAATGGCATATAAGAAAAAACCACCTTCAAACACTACATTGAGTTATTATTCTCCTGAAGCACCTGCGGTTTATCCATGGAGTGTGTCAAGTGAGGAAGAATTTATAAAGCTTATAAGAATAATGGCAGCAGGTGACCCTTTATTAATGGAGCTGGTTTGAAGCCGTAAAACGGATGTTATACTTTTTGTACCATTCTTTGATAGATGAACTTTAACGTTTTGTAGATTCTTAAAGTCGGACTGTTGAATATTATGTGTAAAATTTATAGGGAGAAGGAGGTGGAAAAGAAAGTAAAAAATAGTTCAAAAGTCTTTTTTTTTTCTCTTGAATTTAGTATAGGCTGTTCAAGCCCAGCCTAATTTGTACATTGGTATTCATATAAATGAAGTGAGAAACTTACAACTTGGTTCCCCTGCTTGTGAAATCTGGAATCTTCAGGGAAACCTTGTTCTTATGCTCGCAATGATTAGTGCTCATATATTGATTAGAATCCTTGGTTGTGTGCTGACTTGTAGAACTGATCGTCATTAGTGGTCTAACAGCTGCTACGAAGCGGGCATCACATATAAAACCTGAAAGGGTATTGTATTGATTGTAATTGCGATTGTGTGCAAGTACATAAGCTAGCACATATATTTACTAGTTATAATACATGTGCACGCACAGGGTTTTTAAAATTTCGTTTTGATTATATATTCTTATCGATTAAGAAATGAATCACTTAACATATTTTAATTGGTTTTACTTGGTGGACTAAAAATAAAAAATCATATGTATATATGTTATAATCTACCTACTCCCTCCGTCCCATATTTATAGTCCACATTTCCTTTTCGGGTTGTCTCAAATTAATTATCCACTTTCCAAAAATAGATAGGAAATATAGATAAAGTTTACCATATTAACCTTACTTGGGTTTATCATTACAAACTTTAAAGAGGTTATAAATTAATTGCTTAAGGGTAAAAGTGTCTTTTTTGCAAAAAGTAAGAAAGAGAAAGCTGTAATGATGATGTTTTCTTAAACTTTGTGTTTTTTTTATCTGTGGACAATAATTTTGAGACGGAAGGAGTATTATTTTAGGAGAATGCTTATGATTAAAAATTATATTTTATTGTTCAAGCAAAATCACATGATGACACTTGACTTGCATGAGATGTTAGTGACATATGCTTTTAGTTTTGCAAACTCATGCTATCAATTTACGATGTGTTTTGTAATTGTGGTATTTCTTTTACTTATATTTTCGTTAAAATATGTAGCATATTTAGATTTGAAGATTGATTCATTTCCTTGATTGTGAATAACTATCATACCATGTTTATTAATGTACCTTTTTGTTTGGAAAATTGCATTTTCATAAGTTTGTGCTATTTACTTCTCATGTTTGATCATAAAATTACCAAATTAACATAGATGCTTACACTATAGCTTCTTTATTACATAAAGAGAAACAAAAAAGATGTAATGGGTAGAACTCAAATTTAATCTTACGTTTATGTATAATGTACAAAAATAATTTTTCTCTGAGACCTAATTATATAAGGAAATTATAATTACTTGTATAAGTAAATTATAAATGCATGAAAAAAATGACACCCATATTTGTTTGAATCTTTACCCACCTTTCACTTAAGTGTAACTTTCTTTACAATTGGCCTAGATCATCAAGGTAAAAGATACCCATATTTTAGACCGTTGGTTGACACCCATAGTGTTATCAATGACATCAAACACCTGCTAAGTTTCATTAACTCACTCAAAATACATTAAAATACATTCATGCATTATCTAAATTAGCAACTCAACTTAATTATACATTTATACCTTGAGCAGGCGTAGAAAATCCTTCGATGACAATCATGTGTTGATACTTAATCCTCTTCTAAAAACGCACACAACAAATTGCATTACACTTTAGTGTGTGTGATAAGATCATAAAACTGCAAAAACCACTTACATGTTGCATTATAGTGAGGATAACAACAAAGTTAATTATAACATCAAATAAGAAAACTTCATATTAGAACTAAAGGGGTGTTTGGTTATGCTTATTAAAGGTGCTTATTGGCTTATTCAATTACCTTAACACAATAAGTTTATGATAAAGCTATAAGCTTTTTTGAGAAGCTTAGTAAAAAACCCCTGAACTCACAACTAATTCTATCATAGCTTAGTGTGTTTATAGTAAAAACACAAATATTAAGTATAGAAGTTTTCAATAAAACATAAAAAAAAAGTTACTAAAAGTTGGTGTGTATAACAAAAAAGTTAAATCATAAAAAATGTTACTAAAAACTATCAGCTAGATAAGGGATAAGTCAAAGTTCTGTTGAGGTCTCTTTCAGATTCTATCGAGAAGCAAAAAGAGCTTAACACATAAATCATAAGTATAGAAGAATGGTTGTATCTCACATCCGTAATTACCATCTCAATAACATTATCGCAATATAGTAACGTAATAACCTGATTAAAAACTATATACGCTTGCTTAATAATTCTCATGTACATACTTTAATTCCTTTATAACGGCCAACTATTAACGTTTTTTTTTTTTTTTTTTTTTTTTTTTTTTTTTTTTTTATTTATTTATGAAACATCACGTCAATGAATAAAGTTAGGTTATCACCTACATAGTTTTTCTTTTTTTGATTTAGGAGGTGATTGTTATCAAATAAGGATTGTGATGCATGCATTTTTTTTAATATAATTTAAGGAAAACATATTCTAAATTAAATAATGACTATCTAACCCATGTGTTTGTTTGTTTTTTTTAATAATTAGCTTTGTATAATGTTTTTAACTGGCAGACATGCTAAGGTTGATGTTGATGTTATTGTTTAACTTTGACTATTGATATAATGTTGTACAAAATGTGCGAGTTTAGTAGTACATAATGAGCGTTAATGAAGTTAAAATATGCTCTGTAAAGTTTTTAAAATGTTTTTATTGATATTCATATATATATATGTATATTTTAAATAACAATTTTATGAGTCGTTGTTATAAGCAGAATCGTGTATATTTATTTTCATATCACAGTAACTCGTGTTTACCATTTGATATTTATATTCCCGTTACTAATAATTTAGCCGTATTTAATATTCAAACCCGTGTACGTATAAATTAAACTTTTAAGTAGAATAACATGAGTCCTTATTTAAAAAAAAAATATAATGGATGAAAGTCTACAACTAACAAAATTAAAACCAAGGTTGCAAAAATCGCGAATCAGATTGGAAATATCGACAAATTTTGGTTATTTCCGGCAAGTTTTGTGTATTTCCGGTGAGTTTTATGTATTTCCGGCAAGGTATTTTCTAAAAAACAACTTATAATAGATTTAAACAGTTACTATAAGTGATCAAAATAAGTTTATAATGAGTTTTGGGTACTTCCGGCAAGATTTATAGGTTTTCGTAATGTTTAACCACCATTGACCGCCGTTGATCGCCGTTGACCACGGTTGACCTATGTGTTTGACCCAGTTACATAAATCGGCAAGGTCGGTGGCCTTGTAGCACCTAATCGGTGATTAATCGGCCTTGTAGACCTTTTTTTGCAACACTAATTAAAACTAATTCGCATATTTACCAAATTTTGTAATTTTAATGGATGAAAGTCTAAAAACTAATACTAATACTCATGTAATTTTAAACAAATTTATATTATAAAATATAAGGGGTTATTTGTGTTTTTTCTAAAGTTATTAAAAAACATGGAAACTTGTAATTTTACACTTAGCTCTATTTGTTTAAAATACAACCAGTAAAGTTTTATTAATTACTTCTTTTTTTTTTAAGTTTTTGTTTTCATAAATTTGACACTTATATTTTTATGCATTTTTTTTCTTAACCAAATTTTCCACCAAATTTATTAAGTTTGACCAAAATCAATTTAATTTTGACTTTCTATAGACCAATCATATTGCTCAATTTCGCCTACGTGGCAAAATCGAGCTCTCCTATTGGTCTAATTTTTTTTTCAATAATAAGGGTTTTGCAAAAACTCTCCAAAATGATGTAATTCTTTTATTATATAAAAGATACTAATAAGGTAGCTTAGATAGTAAGCAACTATAATCCAAATCCAAATTGGTATTTGCCCATCTATATAGAGGTGGCAAAACGGGCGGGCCGGGCGGGCACGGGCTAAACGGGCTATGGGCTAAACGGGCATGGGCTAAACGGGCGCGGGCCAAACGGGTGCAGGCCAACGGGCGCATGTTATACGAATCGCTTTAAAAATGACCTAAAACAACAACAAAAATTTCTCAAACGTAACACCTCATTTATATTTAAGTAACTAAATATACTATATCCATAAGTTTTTCATTAAAAACAATTTAATGTTCTCCAATTGAGAGAAAACATGTGCCCATTATGCCCATTTAACTTCTAAATGGGTAATATATGCCCATTTAAAAAAAAGAGGGGGCCCAAATGCACTCAAATCTTTTAAAAATTTGCCCATTTAGCCCATTTTTTTGATTTTTGACACAAATTGCCACCTCTACATCTATACAATTGGAGCTGGCCAGTCTAGTCTAATTTGTTCTGATATGCTTTGCAAGCTAAGGACTGGGAACGACTTGTAGCTTGGATCTTAGAAAGAGAAATCGAGGAGTCATCAATAGCTTTGTAAAGATATTTGCAATTTGATCATGTGCTGAACTCGAAGATCCCCTTGAGTGACCTTTCCCGAACAAAATGAAAGTCTATTTCCAAGAGCTTTGTAGGCGCATGAAGACATGATTCGCTGACAAGTATGTTGCACCTAGATTGTGACACCATAGTATAAGAGTTGGAGATGTGTGAATTCCAAACTCACGAAGAAAAGCTTGAAGCCATGTGAGTTCAACATCGGTGTTCTTTGTATCTGGCTTGTGTAGAGGAACATTAAACAATGTGTCGCTTACGAGTGGTCCAAGATATAAGCTTTGAATCAAGGTAGATAGCAAATCCTCTCGTGGACCGTCGATCGTCTGAATCTCTAGCCTAGTCAGCATATTAGAAAGCTTCAAGAGAAGCATCAGGGCTACCTTTTCATTGTACATAAGTGAAAGCTTGAAGGACAGAACTTAAAGAACGACGAATGAGCATACCATAGTCAATTGTACCATGAAGATAACGTAAAATCCTTTTGAGTGTTGATCAATGATTCTCGGTTGGAGCATGTATATATTGACATACTTTGTTGACCACAAAAGCTACGTCCATTTGAGAAAGGGTAACATACTGTAAAGAACACGCAACCTGTCGATATTCGAAATGATCAAAGAAAGCAGCACTGTCGTATAGATTGTGCGAACTTGAGGCAATTATGGGAGATGAAATTGGACTGCAGTTAGTCAGACCAACCCTTTTGAGATTGAATGATGTTTTAATTATCAGGAACAACCTTAATAGCCAAAATATAGTTCAGTGGCCCAAGACATTTTAAAACGTAGCGCCTTGGTTGTTACCGGTTAATATGATGTCATCCACATTAACTAAGGATGCATTTGGCATGCAACCCGGAATCACTATAGGTATGATTTCGATTACAAGGATATATCATATCAAAAGTATCATTGTCATTGTTATTGTTTGATATAAAGTTGAAGGTATAGGTATCACTTTCAAAAAGGCTCATTCAATAGCTAAAAAAAATAAAATATATCATTAAATTACAAAATATAACTTGTAAAGTGTTATAAAGTTAGTAATAAATAACAAAAGTACATGGACCCTGTGGAAAACTAGAAGGGGGGTTGAATAGTTTTACGTCATTTTAATTTATTTTGAAAAACTTTGTTTACTTTTTAAAACTTAGATTCGAGTTTATGTGAAATCTACTCTTGCACAATATGAACAAGTATATAAATATGTATATGAAATAAATAATGAAGCAAGTAAGATAAAGAGTAAGAGATGGAAAGATCTAACCGCGAGACAAGAGATTTATAGTGGTTCGGCTACAAGGACACCTTCCTTGCTCTACTCCACTCCCCGAGCACCTAACTCGAGAGTTTTCTTCACTATGTTAACAAGCTCCCTTATGGCAGAGAAAACCTTACACACATTAGCTTACACCAATTTAATGACACAAAGCTAAATATCAAGTTCTAATCCTAGCTAGAACTAATCTCACAACTATTTCACAACTTCACAACTTCTTCAAGATGTCTTCTTCTTCACACCTTCTTCACGACTTCTTCACACCTTTTTCTTCACACATATGTCTTCACAACTATTCACACTTCTTTACACCTAAGCACTACTTATCCACACCACTATCTTCTTCACACCTACACTACTTATTCACACCACTATCTACTCCACAACTTCTTTACTTACACACCTTACTAGCCTAACTTCTTTTATCTACAACTATATAACTAATATTCACAACTTATACACAAATGAATGAATGATTTACAAATGGTAACTTAGTTGAAAGGATCACACTAAGTTATAATACTTCTTGTCTTGATGGATAGAAGTATTCTTCTCTTGCACTTGAATGATTGAAGCTTGGATCACCTGGAAACAAAAGCTTATGATTATATGATCAAAGGAATGTTTAGAATTAGAGAGAAGATTTAGATCAGAAAGTTTTGAGTGCAAAAGGTGAGGAAAAATGCCAGATTTGAGCCAGTATTTATAGGGGAAAAAATACTGTTTGGGAGCGTGGGCAGTCCCCTTAATTGAGGGGGCGGTCCCCTTAATTCTTGCCGGCCCCCTTAATAAAAAAATATTTTTTTCTTCAGAATTTTTGTCTTTTTGTGGGGAAGGTTTTTTGATGAGACGAAAAGTGTTACGCTTTTAGGGGGTCATTTAAGTCCTAATTCATATAAATGTGATCAAAGATTGCCCTAAATCGTTCCTTCTGTCATTTTAGGTACTTTTGAGAGGAATTCTGGAAAACATGCATATTTGGACGTTTTTGGAGCATAAAAGTGAAGAAAACGACAAAGTCTCAAAAGAAGCTGGAATTACTACCTGACGGCGTCAGAGTCACAAGGTAACGCCGTCAGCAAACATTGACAAAAGAGTGAAAACCAATTTTCAAATGACGGGCCAGAAAGAATTTGGAGATTTGTACCTGACGCCGTCAGGTGTTATATGGTGTAGGCTGTCAGGTTATAATTTAAAGAGTGACGGCCCAGAAGAAAACAAAGAGTGACGGTGTCAGAAGTGGATCTAGGCGATCCGAGAAACCGAATGGCCGCGGGCTGACGGCGTCAGACCCTATAACCTGACGCCGTCAGATTGTAAAAGTCTATATATAGTTTTCTATTTTTCATTCATTA
>LBNU01037212.1:94976-105877 GCA_014162995.1 Artemisia annua | reverse complement strand
CACCGGTCAACCCTTCAACTTAGCTTACTACCTAGCTAAAAGAATAGCCGACATACCATTAGTAGGAACAACCGCTCTTCCTTATGGAATGCTCCTTACTCGCCTCTTTAGAGCCATTTCTCCGATTCCTCCAAACAATAGGGGAATTAAACTCGACTACAATTTTGTAGCTCACACATTCGTCCCCCTAAGTGACAAGAGAGTGTTCAAAGTTAAAGGGAAACGCACTCGCTCTCCTTCACCATCATCATCATCATCCGACATGAGTGAAGATGGAAATTTACAAATTCGAAGCTAGCACCTTTAGACTACCTTCAAAAACTTCCCACAATAACGAATGAGTCCAAAGAATTCAAGCAAACAAAAGGAATGTGGAAGTGCATGGCAAGGTACATGGGAAAAATGAAGAAGAAGTTGGATAGCTTGTGTGATCAAGCTTAAGGAGCGTTTGGCACTATTTAGTTTTTAGAACGTTGTAGACGTTAAACTATGTGTTTTTTGTTAAGTTCTCATGTTATTTGCTTTTATGCACTATTACGTTTATTTGAGTATTTGTATGTCTCATTACTTGTGATGAATGAGGATATGTGATCTTATTGAATTTTCATGCTTATGTTATTCTTACTAAGTATAGAAATATTCGCTAGCCCCCGGTCAAAGTCCAATAAGACGAGTGTTTTGATGTCTATTTTTTGTATTTCCTAACCCGCTATACATTATATTTTCACTTTTAGGAGTTTTCAGAAAATTTGAAAACCGTCTTACGGGTCAAAATAGTGGACTGCCTTGTTTTACAGGCCTGGCGGTACCCTCAAATGGGTTCCGCCAGTGCAATTTCTGGGTAACCCAAATTTTGGCCCAACGGAACACACGGAACCCTCAGAAGGGTTCCGCCTGTGTAACCCGAAGGTTACGCCAGTGCACTGCAGAAAATTAGTTTTACTTTTCAAAATTTCACAATTCATAGAACACTAAATCCTTTCCTTTAGTGAGAAACTACCTTCCTAACACTCCATAAAACACATTAGAACCATTTTCACCCATTAGAACAATTAGGAAGCCACTTCCCGCCAAAATTCAAATTCAAAAACCAACTAACCCAAGGAACCCTCAAAAAGGATCCTTCAAACCATTACAACATTTCAAACCAAAATATTCATGTTATTTGCTTTTATGCACTATTACGTTTATTTGACTATTTGTATGTCTCATTACTTGTGATGAATGAGGATATGTGATCTTATTGAATTTTCATGCTTATGTTATTCTTACTAAGTATAGAAATATTCGCTAGCCCCCGGTCAAAGTCCAATAAGACGAGTGTTTTGATGTCTATTTTTTGTATTTCCTAACCCGCTATACATTATATTTTCACTTTTAGGAGTTTTCAGAAAATTTGAAAACCGTCTTATGGGTCAAAATAGTGGACTGCCTTGTTTTACAGGCATGGCGGTACCCTCAAATGGGTTCCGCCAGTGCAATTTCTGGGTAACCCAAATTTTGGCCCAACGGAACACACGGAACCCTCAGAAGGGTTCCGCCTGTGTAACCCGAAGGTTCCGCCAGTGCACTGCTGAAAATTAGTTTTACTTTTCAAAATTTCACAATTCATAGAACACTAAATCCTTTCCTTTAGTGAGAAACTACCTTCCTAACACTCCATAAAACACATTAGAACCATTTTCACCCATTAGAACAATTAGGAAGCCACTTCCCGCCAAAATTCAAATTCAAAAACCAACTAACCCAAGGAACCCTCAAAAAGGATCCTTCAAACCATTACAACATTTCAAACCAAAACATCTCCCATGAACTCATAGCATTGAGTGCTTATGATGATCTTTCACTCAACCCAACTCAATTGAATTGACTTCTAATGATTTGACAAGCTCTTGGTAATCTTCCAAATCATTACAAACCTCCATTTTTGTATGGTGGAACATCAAATCCAAACACTCATTTCATGACATGTCTTTCCTATAAATTTGATCACCTTTGAACAAACCCAAAACTCACACCAAAACCATTACTTCACTCAATCTCAAAACTCAAACTAGCCAAAGAATTGAGATGACTAAGTACAACACCTCATCCGAAACATCAAGAAAACACACTAGGATTAGTGTAAAACCTTGTTATTTAAACAAAACTACCAAATCAAGCTCATCATCCTCAAGTGACTCATCATTTGATATTTCCGCACCCATCCAAGATTATTTCAACCTCACTACACCAACACCTTGCAACACCAACATAACCACCTTTCAAGATTTGCTCAATCTTGATAATCCACCATTTTCTCCCGAACATGGGCATGCAAACATACACACTTCACAACCAAGTGATTCAACATCTCCTTTTCAACAAACTCAACCATCAAAAACTCCATCACCTCAATCACCAATGGAACTTTTCCAAACACCACCAACATCACCATTACCCTATTTGGAAACTTTAGAAAACCTTACACCAAAATCATCAAACCCTCCATCTTTGTCACTTTTTGACACACTTACCCAAGATGAAACACCTCAACTACCTAGATTTCAACCAAATAAGTCATTGGAGGATGGACCTCATCACCCATCCTTGATAGAAGGTTTAGCTTACCGCTATGCTAGACCCTCAATCTTTCCACAAGATCAAGGTCATACATACCCACAATCTTTTGTGTTTCATCCCGTTTACAAATTCATTCATGATCCTCTTGACGGAGAACCAAGCTTCCGCCATTATATCCAACAACAACAACAACCACCACAAGAGTCTTCCCTAAACTTTGATTCAACAAGTATAGGAAACAAAAACACCTCTCAACCATCCACCCTAGCTCCATCAAGCACAAGTGCTCCACCACCAACAAATGAAATCCCATTTCCACCACCCCGACATGATTGCGGTCATTGTGAAAGAACGGCTCACATTACCGAAAGATGTCGAACGGAAATCCGGGAGCTAACCTATGAAATGAGGTTTATCTTAAACCACATTTTGGACCGTCTAGAATCCTTGTGTCAACCATCTCAAGTCTAGAGTCTACAACCAAAACCACAAACCAACAAACCAAGAGAATTTCTCTTCCAACAAAATCAAAATAAAACCCGCTACATCCTCCAACACATGTTTTCCTCCTCCAAACAACCTTACCCTTGTTTTAGGAAAATGTTTCTCATTAAGGAAAGTGATGGTTTCCTTTTTAAAGATGTAGGATTTTATCCTTTCTTTTGTTTCTTTTTCTTGTGTCTTCCACTTTTAGAAATAGGATGATTAATTACATCATTTCTTGTCTTTGACTTTCTAAAGTCAAATTTTACGTGAAATGAATTTCATTCTACTATGAGATATGCTTTGTTTGTTGACCATTGAAGTATTGTGATTGCACTATACCTTGTTATGGTAACATGTATATCTTGTGTTTTCGACACTAACTCTCTTTTGTAGGATAATAACTCATGCTTCCCTTCCTTGATACTCCGATTGAGGGGAGTAATATTCAAGGGGGAGTATGAGTGTTGCATCATTACGCTTCACAACATGTTCTATACTTGTCTTGTGCGGCAACTAACCTTTCTTTGTAGGTTCAAAATCCATGACTTCTTCCTTGATACTCCGAGTTAGGGGAGTAATATTCAAGGGGGAGCATGAGAATTGCAACTAACCTTTTCTTTGTAGGTTCAAAATCCATGACTCCTAACTTGGCACTCCATTTAGGGGGAGTATTGTCCAAGGGGGAGCACGTGCATAAGTTCCGCTACGCTACTCTTCTTTTTGTTTCGACAAAAAGGGGGAGAAGTTTAACTTGTTTTCATCTCTAACTTTTTCACTTCTTTTTATTATTTTCATAAAACAAGTTTTAAACTTTATAAGACTTAACACTAAACATAGTGACTTACTTATAAATAAAGTTTACATTTTGTCATCAACAAAAAGGGGGAGATTGTTAATACAAATATCGCCTAAAAACGTTATTTATATTTTACGATCTTTGCTATGTTTTGTTAATGACAAAGTACAAACTTTAGCTTATAAGTAAATCATCACTTTAGTTTTAAGTCTTGTATAAACTAGACTTTACATTTCTTTTTAAACATAACATAAGTTTTTACTTCTTTAAAAAGAAAGTGTCACATCTCATCAATATGCATTTATGGAAAGTTTATGTGTTTGACCATCTTTGGTTCTTACACATGTTTGGAAGCATTCCACATTGAGTCAATGCATGAAATAAGTTGATGTGACCTTGTTTGTCTTGGAGAGATTTATTACAACTTTGTGTGCAAGTTTTGTAGTGTCAGTTCTGGCGGAACCCTGGAGTTACACGGGCGGAACCCTTTTGAGGGTGCCGCCGTTTCCGCCAGAGCTGATGCTTGTTTGTGTATAAATACCAAACTACTTGCAAGAAATCTCTCATCACTTTAGGACATATATTTCACATATCCTCTCATCTAACTCAGTAACATTTGACTTGTGTGATTCTCTTATGTAGCAAAGGAGTTCACAAGTTCATCCAAGAAGTTACAAGTTTCAACTCATAAGTTGCAAGACTTGTTAGCTTTGTTATGTATAGACTTTGGTAGTTTATACTTAATTTGTATCTTGTGTAGAAGTGATCGGTTAGTATTTTAGGCCTTAAAATACATAGTGTGACGGGAGTTGTTGTACCCTTGTAAAAGAACTAACGGGAGTGGTTGTACCCTTGGTAAAGAACTCGACATCTAGCTTAGTGTCGGTAAAAGGAATTAGGCGACGATAGGTTGGTTCTACCTTGAACTAGAACTCGGTATTTAGCTTTGTACCGGATAAACGTGTAAGCGACGAGTGTAAAGGTTTCTCCACCGGGAAAGGAGTTTGTTGACTAGTGCTTTAAACTCTCGAGTTGGATACTCGGGGCGTGGACGTAGGGCAAGGAAAATAGAGTTCCTTGTAGCCGAACCACGATAAATACTCGTGTCATGGTTTGATCGTTTCTTTCTTTATTCTTACTTGCTACTTATTATCTTTTAGATCATATCTTTGATAGTATCCATGCTTACATCTTTGATTGTTTGAAAAGTATATCTTAGATTATATCTTTGATTATACGAAAGTTTTTAAAAGATAATTAACCTAAAAAGCGGTAAACTATTCAACCCCCTTCTAGTTTTCCACAAATATTATTACCGTCAAATTAACATATTACAAAATGGCTCCCTCACAACGTGTCAGATACATAAAATAATTCAAGGGAATACTAGACTTTAATTGGTTTTGCCGTAACGTGTGACAGCCTAATTATTCGTTTAAATTATAAAAAAATGGTGTAATTGATTTTTAATTTAAATATTAATTAATTTTCACAAAAATAAATGGCTGACATTTACTTTGTATATTAAAGATTAACGTTAAAAAAAAAAAGAAAAAGATTTTTTTTATCAAAAGCTAGTATGTTGAATTTATATTTTGAGATAGTTAGTTAAAAAAAATAAAAAAAGAAAAAAAAAAGGACAATATTATAGTTAAACAGATTTTTACGGTGAAAAAAATGAAAAACATTGAAACTTAATTGGCTTTTAAAGTTTAATTTGACCGACAAGTTACTGCAAACAGGTAGCATGAACATTATCCACACTGGTTTGTGTTTGTTTTCCATCCACTAAATTAAGACTGCTTTTTGTTGTGTTGTCAACTGGTAATCATCATCATCATCAGTCTTGTTGATATTAATTAGATGGAGGCTTTACTTAGAGCTGCTGCTACGGTTCATCTTCATTATGTTTATACCACTCCACATTGGAAGAAACCACTTCATATTTCTCCTAATCGATCCCTTTGTTGCTTTGGGTTAGTAATTATTCACAACAACACACTCGTAATTACCATTTATTTACTGTATATGTTTATGCCAATGATGATGAACTTATGATAATTGTAATGGTGATATCAGTGAGTAAAATTCACTCACGTTACCACAGAAGAAGAGTCTTTTTTGACTCACATGTACGCGGCCTAACTGAGGTATCCCGTGACTTTTTTCGACCCTTTACCTAGTGAGGTTTGAAACCTAAACGTACTGTGAGGAGGTTAAGAGTTAATATGTTATTTAATAATCAGTAAAGTTAATTTTAAAAGATTAGTAAGGTTTGGGATAATTAATGGACATTACAACAGTTTAGTAACCTTTCTCAAGTTTTCAAGGGTCAATGTGACTATTGTTTACTTTGAGGTGTAAGCATGAAGCATCTACTTGTCTGCGACTATGATCAGATATCTGCATTGCGGCTGATTCAAAACTCATGTGCCTTTTTTTTTCACCAGGTTAGAAAGTCATAACAACATCGAGTTGCATCAGGTAACCATCATCTCCTCTGAGCACCTGATTTTTCTAGTCTTTCTTGTTTAGAACTGAGTGAATTCATACTATTACATAGGACCAGTTTCCGTCCACGACGAATGATGGATCTGGAACAACTCAAAATGATATTTGGCGTCTTTTCACAGAAGCTCAACGGAGTGAGTCATTATAACACACGCAGAGTTTCATATATAATCTTAATATACCAATTTAACATTTCATGGTTATTTTGTGCTCGATACCTTATCCAGATATCATGTACTTAAACAGACAACGTGTCCAAGCCTTAGAAGAGCTGGATGAGATGAAGAAGGAACAAAAAGCTTTGCTTGAAAAGATACAACAGCTGGAGGATCAACCACATGCTTCAAGTGAACAAGGTAATAAAACCGTAAAATGTTTCAAGGCTCTATAGTTTTTTGTTATAGGAGGTATGTGATATGAACCGGCAATAATTATAATATTAGAATATGATAGTCTAGGGGTCGTATTAGTATGGTGATCACATTGTGTTTTCATTTGCGTTCATTGTAATGTTCTGAATGTGTATGTTGAATTATTATCAGATATGGAGTATCGGTTAGTGAAAATTAATTCTCATCCTGAAGTGAAATATTGTCTCGGATGCTAACTCTCCATTTTTATAATTTTAACAGATCCATTCTCAATCAGCTCCGAACTGCTGCTTAGGATAGACTCGATGGTTTTGACAGGGATTATTGACACAAGAGAGGCATCTGGCTTTAGAAGTATAGTCAGTGATACAAAAGTTAGTGTAGCTGATTACTTCTCCGATGTTATGTCTAAAAGTGACGCTGAAGTTTTGGCAGAACTCCGTCACTTTTCAAACAAAAGAAAAATGTAATATACCAAGATCACAACTACTCGGTACTATATTAAGTATATTGTTTTATATATTGTTACCATATGTCATAATACATCACTTAGCTGACTGCACAGGTATGTCAAGTGGTTTAACTTCAGAGAAGTGATTTAAGAGAAATGCTAGGGCCACAAAGAAAGTCCCACAAAAAAAATCCACAAACTGATGTGGCAGAGACTGATTGGTTCAATAAGAGAGAGGAGAGAGAAACTGTTACACAACACATCAATAAAACGCTGACACGTCAGCTTGTGGATGTTTTTGTGGGAGTTTCTTTGTGGGTCTAGCATACCTCGTGATTTAAATACCACAAAGTTATGATAGATAATTGATGGCCCGAAGGAGATTAAAATAGATCACATTCTGTTTTTACAGGAAATGTTTCCACATAATCCACATATGCACTGAAATGGAACCAGTTGCATCTGTTGGATCTTTGGCATCATATGTGAGTTCCTTATCTCATGTGCTGCAAAGACAAGGAAATTTTGTTGAAGTGATCTTACCTAAGTAACTATTCTACTTTTTCTTTTTTTATTTCCTTATCCCAGTTTATGTATATCATATATAATTGACATTTGGGTTATTGAATAATGTTTGTTTTCTAAACAGGTATGCAAGCCTGAATCTTGAAAAAGTCAATTCTTTACGAGAAATTGAGGCAGAGTTTGTTTCACATTTTGATGGTCAATTGCACAGGAACAAGATTTGGACTGGGTGAATTTCTTTCTCCATGACTATGTATTGAACCTTTTTTTCTTGCAATTATGCTTGCTCTGACTAAATGTGGTTTACTATTGTTACAGTGTTGTCAATGGCATAGGAGTTACTTTTATACAGCCTGTTTACTACTCATCGTTCTTCAACAAGGAGAAGATTTATGGCTATCCAAATGATTTTGAACGGTAGTAACCCACTTATGATTAACGCGATCATCATTTAGATGATAAAATCTCATGTTATCTTGTTATAGTATTAATTTGCTGTTCTCTTGATGCTGACAGATTTTCCTATTTTTCTCGTGCATCACTGGATTATATACTGAAATCAGGAAAGCAGCCTGATGTGTTACATATACATAACTGGGAAACTTCAATTGTTGCACCACTCTTTTGGGAGGTTTTTGTTAATCAGGTGAAAATCATAATACATATTGCTTTGCATAGTTATTTTATTTTATTTTATTTTATTTTATTTTTTTATTTTTTAAACTGTTTAAATATTCAGGGACTTGCTGCAACTAGAATAATTCTGACATGCCAGACCCTTAATTCTCAGGTAAAGTCTTGGCATTTTATTTTGTGAGACCAAGTTCTATAATTGATTATACGTTTATACCTTTGTAGTGTCTTGAGTCACCTGATAAGTTAGCACTGTGTGGACTAGATCCTGCTAAACTGCACCGTCATGATCGCATGCAAGACAATAATAAACCACATCTTGTAAACATTTTAAAGGTGATCATTTTCTTAGTTAATATTGTCCTCTTAGTTTATTAGCTATTACTGATTAATTCCGTAATGTATACGACCTGCAGGCTGGAGTTGTTTATTCAAATAAAGTCGTGGTAATGTCATCTATACATTCTAAAAACCAAATAATTAGTACTCTCAATCATGGATTGGAACTTGCCTTAGATATCCACAGGTAAGCAGTTTTCTTTTTGTCCTTAGCGCATCCGTACGCCATTTTCTCATAATATTAGTTTCATTGGTAGCGATTATATATGGGGGTGCTGGTTATTCCAGGAATAAGGTGGTAATATCTCCTTTTGGATATAATGACTCAGTGTGGGATCCTTCACGGGACAAGTTTCTTCCTCGGCTCTACAATGCAGATGATACGAGGGGAAAATCTGTTGCCAAAGTTGCACTACAACAGCAGACAAATTTACCAGGGGATATAGCATCTGTTCTTGTTAGTCACTTTAAATTACTATTATATAAGTATTTAACTATGGTATCAGTATGATAGTAGCGCAAGTGCTACAACTATAGTTATGCATGTCTAATAATATTATGACATTTAATCAGGTTGGATGCATCCTTTTGGAAGATTCAGATGTTGATATGGAGAACCTTAAATCACTTGCTTTGGCGTCTTCCAGGAAGGGTGTTCAGGTTATATCTCAGCACCTTAATCATTTATAAATTTGTAATTTAAATTACTCAATACATTCTTAGATGTGATTTGTATTTGGGTGATTGATTACAGTACATCTTTTTGGGGACAAGCAAAATTTCTGGAACAAACAGTGAACTGGAATCGTTTCAGGAAGGTCTCAATGTATGATTAGAACGAACACAGAACCATTATTTTTCTTTATTATGCATCTCATTTTGGAATTCAATCTTGGGAAACTCGTAATTTATGTTTATTGTTTCTTCAGGACGAGAATGTGAGATTTCTCGACGATTATGACGAGTCTCTCTTGCATCTGATCTTTGCTGGTTCTGATATTATCTTGTGCAATTTCAATGATCCAATGCTGCAAGTGCCGGTATGTACAAGGGAACATACAATTTGGCAGTTTCTATTTTATAATATTTTTATTTTGACAAATTACTTGTTACAGAACTAGCTATGCTCTTATGTAAAGTTCACGTGTTTGGACAAAACAATATAAGTGATATTTTACCATTAATATAGGTCACGGCCATTAAATACGGAGCTGTTCCCGTTCCCGTGAATGTCGCTGACAACAGATTAAGGTAAAACTACAAACTCAAAAGTTCAATTTTTTAATGTCATATATAAATGACCCTTCATATCATGTTATGTGTCTTCACGACCTGACCTTATTTCATCACAGGCACTCATATTAACGGTCCACTATTCATATATCTGTATTTAAAATTGTTAATTCTTTTGTATCAGGAATTTTGTTGATCCTGAATCCGAGAGCACCAGATTGTCAGAATACATCATAAACACATTTGCAAATGTTTCCTTAAGCCAAGCCCTTGATGAAATTGTGGGTCTTTTATTTTTAACAAACTATTCTGCATGTTACTACTGATTTCACCTAGTCTTGCTCCTTTTGCTGAAAACTCATATACTTTGGGTTTTTTGTTTCTTGTAGAAGAACAAGCCGTCGCAGTGGAACCGAAAAGTAATGGACGCAATGTCAAAAGATGTATCATGGGAAGCCGAGTGCTATGATATCCATGTGTCAGCTTACACGTCATTAAAGGAGTAACATCTATCATGACATGTAGATTGTTTGAGATTCGGTCATCTTCATGTACATACCAATGTGTATCGTTGAGTTAAGATGTATAAACGTTTAATGTACTGCCAGGGGTGGACATGTGTAGTACTGACCAAACTCTGCGGATATCCAAAATACGTAAGAAAAAAAATACAAAGATGACCAGGCAAATACTCGAGTGCCCTCAACACTTTAAGGGTTACCAAAAGCCAGTGTTATTTATTGTAGAAACAATTTTCCGGTTATATTGTTGGAAAAAATTGGAGTAAGAGCATCGAGTGTGGTGACGAGTAAGCTCGCCAAATCTGAGCTGGCAGCTCACTGTTGCTCATCACCACATCAAGACCGCTCGCCAAAGATGCCTTCGCTGGAGAAGTGACGAAGATAACGAAAAAAAAAACTATCTTTTTTTTTTTTTTTTTTTTTTTTTTTTTTTTTTTTTTTTTTTTTTTGTTTATGTGTTTATTTTTTGTTTT
>LBNU01037212.1:71018-94877 GCA_014162995.1 Artemisia annua | reverse complement strand
GATTTGAAGCACTTCTTTTTACACTATTTCGGAAACCCAAGGACTCAATCGTATGGATATGTAAAATACAGGATTTCCAATCCTAGCAGGAAAAGGAGGGAAACGGATACTCAATTTAAAGTGAGTAAACAGAATTCCATACTCGGTATCATAGATACATATAGAATTCTGCGGAAAGCCGTATTCGATGAAAGTCGTATGTACGGCTTGGAGGGAGTAACGTTATAGCGCACAAGCTCGTTCTTCACTCCACAAAATTCGGTTTCTTGTTCTATTATTGATTTCTAATTTCTTTTGACATAAATTTTGGATCTAACATCTAACAAAACGTTTCCTTGATCAAAATTCAAAACTAATAAAAACTCATTGCAAAATTTAACAAATGTTACGTTAAAAATAGTGAATAATGAGGAAAGAAGTTGTAGTAGCCGCAGTGGCAACGGTGTCAACAGTGGTAATGGCTGGAGTTCTGTTGGTTCGGTGGAAGAAACGAGACGAGAGACGGTGGAGGCAGACTCAAAGGATACTACGTAAATTTGCTAATGACTGTGCTACTCCTGTGCCAAAGCTATGGCATGTTGCATTTGATTTGGTTTCGGATATGCAAACGAGCCTTTCTGATCAGTCGCAGACGGATTATGTCATGCATCCGTCATATACTTCTTCGCTTCCTAATGGGTAATCTTTTTTAATGTTGCAATAGTGACATTGGTTATTAGCATGCTTATGAATTCATTATATGTATGTGTTTCTATAGTATACTTACGATAATTTCGATCAAACAAATTTTTTAATCGCCTAAATGAGTCATTACATGTTACATACTATAAATTGTCACATTGTATATGCATGGTATCTTCTATACTGAAATCTATATATATTTGGTTCTGGAATGGGCTCATTGGGCGAATTAGGCAAACAAAAGACAAGAATTTTGCTATAACCACAAAAGTTTTATACAAAAAAATCCACAAAATGATGTGGCATGCCTCTTGACCACTCATTTGAGAGCATTAGTTGGCCAAGTGAGAGCATTGAGTGGCCACGAGGTATGCCACATCATTTTTTGGAATTTTTTGTGTAAAACTTATGTGGGTGTAGCATACCCCGAAAGACAATGCACGTATAGTATGTTACCAATCAAACCAATCATAACAACATTTGGTAAAACCAAAATTTGCTAGAATTTGGTAAAGAAAAAGTATAACTAGGTTGATATGCTAGTAAAACCGTCTAATGTAGGGAGCAAGATAGTTTATCTGCGTCGGAGCCGGAGGAAAAACATTCATTGTTTAGGTACGAAATAAAGTTTCAACAATAACTATGTTTTTAATTGGTTTGTGGGTTAATTTGTATTTTGTGTAATATTACTAAACTTGAATGGATGTTAAAATAGATAGTAATGAATAAAAATATAAAGTTTAATGAGGTTAGCGGCTAAATTTTTATATTTCTAAGTTAAGAGTATTTTAAGTTAAAACTTTCAATTAAGGATTACGAGTATTCTGTAGTTTCTGTAAACCTAAAAGGGTGTTTACGACATTAATCAACTCAAATTACTTTTCATGAGCAGTGAATTTGAGTTGATGAATGTTATTGTACGAGATGTACTTTACCCGAACGTTTTAGCAGTCGTAAAAATATTTCAATGAGTAAAAACATAGATTTTAATGCATTTAAATATTAATATATTATTATTAAACATGAATAGGTATTAAGATATAAGCTTAATGAGTTTGTTAGTTATTTTGTTATTAATTAAGTTAACTAGAATAAAGAAGTTAAAATATAAAGTTTAATATGTTTAAAGGCTAATTTGTTACAATACTTAAATTTGAGAGTTATTTAAAAAATAAAATTTACTAAATTTAGAGGATTATTAGTGCTGTGAGCAAATTTAAGGGGTCACATTTAAATTTTCTCAAACATCACTATTCATCTATAGTGCTTTAATTTTTCACAAATGTTATTATATAAATTATATAAGCATGTTTGCTATTATGCATTATAATTTTAGTACATTTGTGATTTTGTGAAAGTATGTTGCTATTATGCGCAATTAGGCCTATTAAGTTTTATTAAGAGAGACCAAACCAAAAGCGATAGTACTTGTGTTATGAAATTTACATACTGCAGATTGGTTAAAAGATATCGTTGTTATGATTCTTGTATGGTCTTTTGTGGTAGTACGGAAGAAGGTTTTTATTATGGAGTGAATCTGCGTGAAGATAATTTCTTGATGTTGCGTGCACGGTTAAGTGGGAAAAAAGAGCCTATCACTGATTTGGATAGAGAAGAGGTTGATATCCCTTCTGAAGTCATTTCAGGAACTTATAAGGTACCTAAATAATTTTATAACTGCTAATGTTAATTATTTGTGTATTATGTAATGAATGTTGCATCATATCTTTTATTTAATCAATCACTTTGATTCTGATATTTTGATATGATCATGATCATGGATCTAATACAATTTCAGGAACTGTTTGATTACATAGCATTGAAGCTAGCAGTTTTTATCTCAATAAATACAAAAACGAATCCAATTACACCCAAAGGAAAACTGGGATTCACCGTGTCATTCCCGTTACTTGAAGGACCTGCAGCAGCTGGTAGAAATGTTATAACATGGAACACTTTCTCTGCTAATGACACAGTGAGTTCAGTTTTACCCTTTTGATATAAAACATACAACGCTTGATTCTACACTCGTTGAGGGCACAACATATAAAGACAACATTGTGTTGGCCGGTCTTTATAAATGCATATATTCCCCTTAGTTGTGCCTATTTTATTTTTTTAGAATTAATATTTACGTTAGACCAGGCCGGTAAAGAGTTGGCACAAGATTTCAATGAGGCGTTGGAGAAACATGGAATAGATTTGCGGGTTTCTACATTGGTAAGTTTGCTTGACCATGTTTAAAAACTATAAGTACAACCAAATGCACCATGTATATTTATTGTGCAATATATTAATGTACGATGGCAGGTAGATGCTACATTAGGTGATCTGGCAGGGGGTCGATATTACAGTGGGGATTGTGTAGCCGCCGTTACTTTGGGGTTAGCTACTAATGCCGTTTATGTGGAATCCTCTCAATTTGTCCCGAATGGACGCTCCAAACATGGAGAAATGGTTATTCCCTTATTTAAGTCCATCTATTTTAACTATAGAGAAGAAGAAAAAAACACCCAAAAGAACCCATTGTAGTAAATAAGAGTATTTACTATTTGGGAAAATTGTCTAAAAATACATTGAACTTGCCACTTTTTACTATTGTATGCATTGAACTTTTCTTTTTCCTATTGTATGCACAAACTTTCTTAATCGTTCTATTGTAACAATATTACGGGTGTGTTATGACGTGGCAATACTTAATCACACTAATTACGGTGTAATTAATAGAATAAAAACCCGTAATATTGTTACAATAGGATGATTAAGAAAGTTTGTGCATACAATAGGAAAAAGAAAAGTTCAATGCATACAATAGTAAAAAGTGGCAAGTTCAATGTATTTTTAGACAATTTTCCTTTACTATTTCAGGTTATTGATATGCAATGGGGCAACTTCAATACTCCACATCTTCCTATAACTCAATTTGATATGGCCTTAGACTCCGAAAGTTCAAATCCAGGATGTCGGGTAAAAACCTCTCCTTGCTTAGTTTTTTTTCCTGATACTGTAATATAAGTAATTAGTAACTGTTGACTATGTTTCAGATATTCGAGAAACTCATCGGTGGGAGATATTTAGGAGAGGTTGTTAGGAGAGTGTTACTTAAAATGGCCATAGAAACTGCTCTATTTGGAGAAACTGTTCCTGCTAAACTCAAAACGCCTTACATATTCAGGTATTTATATTGAGATATTTGTTTACATCATGATATAAATTTGTTAGCTGAAATGACATTTATAAACAGGTCACCTGATATGGCTGCCATGCATCAGGACTCATCAGAAAATCGCGACACCGTCCAAGAGAAACTTATGGAAGTATTTGGGGTAAATACCAAAACCTTTTACATCTTTCGTGTTCTCAAATATATAGGGGTGTTTACGATTGCTTATCTGCTTAGAAAAAAGTCATAAGCTATAATAAGCAGATAAGTAGTTTTACCCAAACCCTTAAAACTGCTTATATGGTTGAAAAGTAAACAGAAGAGCAAAACTCCAAACGCCTGTATAGTCTCTTGCATAGTTTGTTAACACGGAACTTTATAACTGTAGATTACTAACACAAGTCTAGCGGTAAGAGAAATAGTGACTGAAGTGTGTGACGTAGTGGCAGAAAGAGGGGCTCGTCTTACAGGGGCATGCATAATTGGAATCATGAAAAAACGTGGAAGAATAAACGACAGGAAGAGTGTAGTGATCATTGAAGGGGGACTGTATGAACACTACAGAGTTTTTAGAAATTTATTGCATAGTAGTGTGTGGGAAATGCTTGGAAGCTCATTAGCTGATAATGTAATTGTGGAGCCCGCTCATGGGGGATCAGGAGCTGGTGCCATCTTTGTTGCTGCTGCCCAGTCACAAATGAACGAGCCGGCTAGTGCTTCATTTGATTCAGAAGGAAAGGATGATGAAAGGGAGTCGGCAATAGCTAATGATGATGATCCAGTAGACATGGCAGAATGGAAAGATGATGATCAAACGGATACGGCATCTTGGAAGGATGGTGAAGTTGATCAGATGGAGGACTCGACAGCGGAGATTAGTGATCAATCAGAAATTTCAAGTGACCAAGAATAAAAAAGACTCGGGCCACATTTGTTTGTTGACTCGATTTATGGAAATTATAGTAAACAATCTGGATTGCAATTTGAAGTGACATTATTTGTATGGACTTGTGCCTAAATATGATAGAATGTTTGAAAATAACATTTGAATTTCTGAAACTTACAATTGAAAAAAAAAAAAAAAGCCTTTGTTTTCCAAGAATTGCTTCTGGTCGATCCAAGTCATCAACCCGTTGGGTACTTTGGGCCAAAATACTGGGTCATGGCATAAATATGAGTATACTTCTCTGTTTAAGAACCCATTAATTGATTTCTTTCTATGGCAATAAAAACTTAAATGGGGATACCCAATAACCATGGGCAAACTTGTAAAACTGGATATGGAATACTAGCGGGTACCCATCGGACAGTGGATTATACATGGGTCTGGATATTATAAGTAGGTTCGGGTACGGGTACACTGAACCCTCTCCGAAGCCTCCCTAGTAATAACAACTTTGATTTCTAATATTCTATAAATCATTTAATTCATTAAATTCATGGGAGCTGTGACGGAGGGAGGTGGGCTAATGTAGCAGTGCGAGGAATCTCTTCTTAAATTTTAGTTGTTGATGTGTTAAAATGTTTTAGTGTCATATGATTATTACATGGGTAACATTTTGCCACTTACTAGATTTTTTACCAAAATGTTATGTTTTGTTAATGACTTGCAGGGACAGTCTCACATGGGAGCTGGGTGTTGCACAGGCCACACCAGAATTTAGGTCACGACGTGTAAATTTTTATAAAACATGTTTTATATTGGCACGTGCAACCCTCAATTTTACCTAATAAATTATTTATAAGGCAACTTTAGTACTCAATTATAAAAAGAAAATTGTGCAACACCCTCTCAAATGTCTTGGGTGCTTGTTAAGTGGAAAGCGAAATGGCGGAAAATGTGATCATCGGGCAGTCTCATCGAGGATCAAGAGTCGACGTCAACAAAAGGTTAAGAATCTCATTAGTTAGCTCTTCTTTCGTGTGATCACTATCAAACGACATGATAATATAACCACTAGACATTTTCATGAAAGATCAAAAGTGGATGTTAACTTAACGTTTTGATTGATCGTGAATATACAAAGTTAATTCAATAATTACTACTCACTTCTTGTGTTTGGTGCATTTTGGTTAGTTAAAGCTTGCAAGCAAAGGGAAATGTTCCCTTTCGGATAAAGGCTTAGGGCCCATGAAAAGGACGTAAGCTGAAAGCAGTGTGATAACAACCTTGGTTCACATACTTTGTCCTAAGCATTGTTTTATTTTAGCCCATCATTGATCAATCCAACACCTATATATTATCACTTTTATTTCTTCATTTGTCATTTTGTCTTGTAAACAAGTGCCTCTAACTTATCCCCAAATTTCGTAGAGGTGTTTGATGTGCATTTTCAAAATTTGATCACTACACTTGATAAATGTTGATCATATATGGATGTTTGACACTAACAAAGTTATTTAAGTAACGGGTAGCTAGTTAAGTGTATCGATGATAATTTGTTTGAACATCTTCTGATAACATGTTTCTCAAAATCTTCGTACTTAAGCCTCAAAGAACAAAAGATGAATCTGGAATTGAATTTTTCAAAACATATGCTTTGATTATTTTGACTTGATGTCGTAAAAGCTAGAATTTAGTGTTTACAATACTGAGCACCAACAAAGATCCGCCCAATTTCTGTACAACCACATGCATATGCTATCAAGCATGAAAATTGTGAGCTCACATGAAGTTATACTATAAAATCAATCTGTGATAAGAAGTAAACATGAAACTTATAATGTTGACATTGGAATATTTTTTTGTACTAATGTAAGATAATAAACTAAGAATGGTTATGCATCTTATACCTACCTCTTAAACAAGCATATCTAGTATCTTTGTGTTATAGGCTTTCAGTGGCAAAGAGTAAGCTAATTCGTCGAGACCCAATGGCCTTTGGCTTAGCGGTGTCCGTTATGGTTATCTCCTTAGGCAAGAGGCTGTAGGTACAAATCCTGTCAGAGATGAAAATAAAATTGTTGCTTGTGTATGAGAATGTATATATTATATTTCGGTGTGTAAGTTTGCCTTTCAGAAAAAAAATTGTCATCGAGTCTAAAAGAGCTCGATTGATGAAAGAGTTGAAGATGCAAGATAAACATCCTAGAACTAACAACTTGAAAAAAAAAAAAAAAAAAAAAAAAAAAATTTTTTTTTTTTTTTTTTTTTTTTGGATATGTTCAAACTACTCGAGGAAATATACAAGAAAGTGACTGCAGTTATAGATACCAATATATTTCTGCAAATCTGGACCACCATTTGGCGTAACTACTTTTTTCGTCATTGTAAACGTTTTGCTCTTCAATAAGTTTTCTTGATATTTTTTTGCTGTCAATCAATAGCATGTTTTTATATGATAATAACACCAAAATAATACATATGGTTTCTGGAACTTAACAACCAGTTTATGGTCCCATATGTTACAACCATGGTCAGTTTAACTTTACTCAAGACTCATTAAATCAATTAGTTAGGGTTAATCATTTGAAAAATTATCCAACTTATCACATTTTACTATTGCAAGCACTCAACTTTTAGTTTCCTATTTAATATACGAACTCGTTAATTATTCATATTGTGTGTATCATTAGAAGATCGGATGACATGGCACGATTTAGTTAACATAATTGCCCCATAAGCATCTCACACAAGGGCATTTCAGTCATTCATTTACTATTCTTCATCTTCTACCTCTCTTGATCTTAAAAACCTCTTCATCTTTAACTAAAAACACGAAATCTAAGGCCGCTCAAAGACACAAAATCTAAACCAACAAATTTATATTATCTTCTTCAACGATCTAAACCTAAAACAATACAAAAGCACCACCACCTACATCCTTGAACCAGTTTCCATTCTTTACCCCCAAAGAACAACGCCCACGTATGAAATTCAATCAAGAAACCCCCCCGCCCAAAAAAAAAAAAAGGTAACTTTAACCTATATAAATTCAGGACATCGGATGATGTTTGGAAACAAGCTGGTACAAGCCTTAGTTTTTTGTAACTAATTGGGTGTTGACCAACCTGACTGAAAATGTTTCTCTGGTTTATGTTCTGCGATGACAACCATCTGGATGGGAGTTGTTGCATTGGTGCGTTCATGCAATTTTGGTGTTTGCAAAAACTGGCGAAAACGGTACGTTATATAGATTTACAAGGCCGGGGACGGCGTCAGGTTATTGGATGCCTGACGCCGCTCAGATCGCTGTAATTAGCGGTTTCGTCTTGTGCAAGGTCGCGTTTTGACGGCCGTCACAAAAATAAGCGCTCTTGACGCACGTCACTGTAATCTTCACCATGTGACGGCCCTTCTCCAAAAAATGTGGTGCCAAAATCCGTGATTATGCTTACCTGACGTGTGTATTTCCTCTAGCCTTCAAAACAGTAGTCGACGGCCGTCACAAGGTAAGTTAGCGCTGACGTCGTGGCAGGTCGTCTTTTTTGACCAGGATTTTCGCCGACCTTAGGTGCGTTTTTCTTCTCGTTTGCTGTCCAAAATCGTCCAAAAAAGCTTTCCATTTTTTTATAATTTCTCGTCCCAAGTACCGTAAAAATACAAAAAATTAACGATTTGAGTATAATATTGACCATATAATCGACGATTTTAAGCTTAAATGCACCCCTTAAAAAGGTATCAAATTAAATCCTTACAACCTTCCTAAAACAATAGCCACAGTTCACTGTTTTTTTTGCATTGCTCATGGGCTCACCGGTCTAAAAATCTCGGGTATTGGAAGAGTGAGTAATAAATAAATAAAAATAAAAAATAAAATCCCTCGCTCTATTTAAATGTGATAAATAGCTAGCTAACTTATTTTCATCACAACTTTAGAAAATGGGTAAACTGCAAAAATGGTCACTAAACTATCACGAAATCGCAAAAATGGGACCAAGTCATAAAGGCGTGCAAAAATGACACTAACGTTACGTATAAGTGCAAAAAAAAAACCAATATACACCTGATACGTAGGTTTTGCAACCTTGCAATAGGTTTTACTTCTCAAGGAATCTTGAGAAGCTTGTAATCCCCACCAGGCAGTGTACCTGACTGATGTAGTATAGTCAAGTGGCAAGTACCGGAGGATTGATCGTTCTCTCGGGGAATGTCGTTAGGATTAAAAACTACTCTAATTAGGTCTAAGGGTGAGGGATGATTCTTTTTGTATTTTTATAGTTTATGGGAAGCAAGTAAAAATCTCGGGTATTGGAAGAGTGAGCGAAATTAGTTGCTAGCCAACTAACCCAAATAACTACAAATGCAAAGAAAATAAAATAACAAGAAAGTAAATAGTTGTGAAACTTATATGGAGAAAAGTGTGTTTACTTAGATTTCACTACTCCCTAGCTATCTTTTACCGGTTAATTAGTTTGTTACAATTGTGTGGATGACGGGTTTTATTCCTTAATACCATTCGTAGGGCCGTGTATGATCTTCCCTAACTCTATAAGCGCAAACTTCATTCTATAACGACACGTTTAGTATCCAAACCATGAAATCACTAGTAATTACTTATGCATTAAATACAACCAAATAATCGTAGTACACATTCGATTCATGTTTCTTAAGACGTTCAAGCAAGTCACCAATTGGAAGTTAGCCAGTTTTTTTAAGCCTAACATCGATATCACCCACCCACAACAATTAATAACAAACCAACAACAAGTAATCAATAGCTAGGTTTCATTAGATCTAAGCAAACACAAGAGAAACCTAGCCTAGCATGTTAATGTAAAGACAAACATAAGATAAATCAAGCAACACATAGACATATTGATTGATTTGATGGAAGACTTATCTTTAATTAAACATGGATGAAACAAGGGTGAAAAACGCTTGAAAAAGGCAGTAAATTCGACCTAGGGTTTATCCCTAAAGTTCTCCTAAAAGTTGTATACTTTAATGAAAGAAAAACCTAAAATATATATATAGAAAATACATTCTGACGACGTCAGGTTATAAGTCCTGACGCCATCAACCCGCGGTGTCTAGGGTTGTCGGATCACCTAGATCCACTTCTGACGCCGTCAGCCTCTATAACTTTCTGGGCCGTCTCTCTTTAATGTTACACCTGACGGCCTGGACCATCTAACACCTGACGCCGTCTGGTGTAAACTTCTCAACTCTTCATCAGGGCGTCTGGTAATGTCAAAATCCAACTCCTTTGTCTTCAAGTGACGACGTCAGCTTGTAACTCCTGACGCCGTCAGGTAGGAATTCCAGCTTGATTTGAGACTTTGTCGTTTCCTTCACTTTTATGCTCCAAAAACGTCCAAAATGCAATGTTTTCAAGAATTCCTCCCGAAAGTATCTAAAATGACAAAAGGAACGATTTAAGGCAATATTTGATCATAAAATAACTATTTAGGGATTAAATGACCCCCTAAAAGCGTAACTCATCAAATACCTTTACACTTGAGATTTGTTTATCCTCAAGCAAATGCGCTTTTATTCCAATCAAAATATGAGCTAGGGGTCATTTAACACTAATATAAAAGTAATTACAACAAATAGTTATTCCACCCTAGTCATAACAAGCACGAAAATCATACACTAGCACCTCACAAATAGTGTTTGGATACTCTCATCTCTCGGGTGTTATAAACCTACATAACTAAATGGAAATGGAAAAATATCACTCACTACCTGTCATAGCAAATAGATTACCATAGGCTTGGGAAAGGATCAAAAACCTCATCCACTTGGCGTAAGCACCTAAGAGAAACTATCAAAGAGGGCTTTTCAAGGGTTGTAACGTTAGGTGTAGGGATATGATAAACACGGTTTGTTGGAATAAAGGATATTTTTAGTGGTGGTGAGTTAATTATCTTGATCAAATACATGAACGATGTGGCGTTGCTAAGCCAAGACTCGACTCAACTTAAGCTAATAAGAAAATAGCGAAAACATAAATAAACATAAAAGGAAAGGGGATGGTAGTCCGTATGTTTTTTTTTCTCTCTTTCTTTTTCTATTTTTTTTTCTTTTNGATATGATAAACACGGTTTGTTGGAATAAAGGATATTTTTAGTGGTGGTGAGTTAATTATCTTGATCAAATACATGAACGATGTGGCGTTGCTAAGCCAAGACTCGACTCAACTTAAGCTAATAAGAAAATAGTGAAAACATAAATAAACATAAAAGGAAAGGGGATGGTAGTCCGTATGTTTTTTTTTTCTCTCTTTCTTTTTCTATTTTTTTTCTTTTTCTTGTTTTTTCGATTTTTTTTCATACACTCTTGCCCTACCATCCAAAATAATACATCATAGGGGCCTCGGTTCTCCCCTTACACTTTA
The DNA here is from genome assembly GCA_014162995.1 of Artemisia annua. Lineage (NCBI taxonomy): Eukaryota > Viridiplantae > Streptophyta > Magnoliopsida > Asterales > Asteraceae > Artemisia > Artemisia annua. The sequence continues at coordinate 83,750 of LBNU01037212.1, read as the reverse complement.
ACTTTTACATACTTTACAAATAACTATTCTAATGACTCGAATTAAGATAATCGAAAAACTTGGAGTACTTTAAAACATTAACGTACATATGGGGGTAATATTTGACTTCTTCCCCATTACTCCATTACATTAGTACTTTACCCATGAGTCCCAATCGTCCCAAAACAATATTGTTAGATATTCAATAATTATAACATGTATGGTTCTTGTGTTGGTGGATCGAATTAAGAAGAAAGAAAGAAGAAAAGAAAGTTTAGAGAGATGTTAGAGAGAATGGGAGTTCTAGAGAGAGAAAGTGAAAGAGAAATATTAGATTGATTAGAAGCTCCAACCCTTCCCTTGTGTGGGAAGGGCTTTATATAGTTACAATAAAACGCTCTCTTATGAGCTGTGGATCGGGTATACAGTGGGTAAAGACCCGTCCATCCTCCACGGTGTTACTTAAACTAACTACGTACTAACTAAATGATAATATAACTACGAGCTACGTCATGCTAATCTATACTCGAGGTGTCCGAGTCTTCTATATGAAAAAATGTATTCCTAACAATCTCCCCCTAAGGGAGGTCACCCCAGAAATTACACATTGAATTCTAGCATTCTATTCTTTGAAGTTAACTTCGTAGCTCGTAGTTGTTGATTCTTCATAGTCATTACTCTTTGTGCTTCCAGCAGTGGACTTTTGATGACTTGTTTTATATCTTGGATGTTCCTTGACGATTAACTGAGTTTATCATCCAAATGTATGTCTCCAAGTCATCTTTGTGCAGTAACGCCTCCATGTGATTTGAATGACTTTGTATTGCCAAGCTCACACTTTACAGGATCATGATCTTCTTCATCAGAGTTGTGGAAGCATAGTTGAAGCCCATTAAATGATCATGATTTCTTTGAATTTGATGTTGAAGTGTGAACATGAGGTGATGGATCAACATCTTTTCTGCAATCAGCAACAATCGCCAACTTCTTTGTCTCTGATGGGTGTACGCCTTTCCAGCATGCTCATACATCTTTGTTGAGTAAATCTTCATAATTATGTTGGTTTAGCTACTCCGTTTAGATGTTGGTATGAGCATGTGGAAACTAGAGTGATGGTGGTGATAGTGATAAGGTTGGTATGTTTAGCTGTATGAAAATTGGTTAGTAATAAACATACCAGCACTTACAGGTTCGGACTTCGAGATCGTCAACAACATAGTGTGAAGACTTTCTCTAATCCTTACCAAGGCCGTTCCCAATCGGATACCCTCGAAAGGGCTTTCACTGACATACCGAAGTACATCAACGATTAGGTGAGTCGCTGGAGATCACCCCACGACTATAGACCGTTTTGGAACACCACCGCGAACACTAAGCGTAACCCACAAGAGATTACCGAAGTGACCTGCTGTCAGGGCTGTTTGATGTTGACCCTGGCAGGAATTTCCACTCAATCACTGAGAAATACATATGTATATTCCCTCATAAGTGTTCTTGGCAGATTGATAAGATCTACGAAGGACTCAAAATATTGCATCTGGTGTCCTTAATGTTGAACAACCAATGTAGAAGGATTAAGTGTTCCTATGAGATCTTTTGATGCATCTCGTGGCTCTAGACTCAATAAGTGCAATTTGGTTATCCTATGCAGAGACTAGGGAGACGTCTCCTGCTTCAATATCAACCATCTCTAAGAGATGAGTTGATAGATTACACCGGTTCCCCGTGAGAATGAAACAAGCTCTTTTAAGAGAACTTGAGTGGCTAGAAGGTTTAGTGTAGTGCGTCACTGGGTCCATGACGTCTTGTCTTCAATACCGGTGTTACCTTAGTAACAAGCAGTAGCATATGAGTTGAACTCGGTTTCTGCCCTAAGGTTGAATAATTGGAGGGCTATTTCTTTTCACCCTTTCTCATTTCGTTTCTTTTTAATTCTTCAACCCCTTCAGTGCTTACCGAGACTTCATCACTAGAACCTTGTTGGGTTTGTTCCAGTCCTAGCTCTATCTCAGTCGGCACTCTTCCCTTTCTCACTTTTCTCCTTTTTTTCAATCAATCCTAAGGACTTCTATTCTATCTATTGGATTGTCCCTAGGAAAATCCCTCCGGTTCTGGTGGATCATGGAACTCATACCTAACCTTACCATCCTTATAACTCCATGCATTAAAGTAAATTGGTCGGTCTTTCGGTATCTTTCCACAATCGCCATATAACCAAATGATTGAAACTTCTCTCAATGTGTTTATGATTAAGAAACACATTTTGCTAACACTTTGAGAGTTTTATGATTTTCAAATGCTCCCCCTTAACATGTGCTCATAGGGTGAGTTGCACTTTTTGAATTGATCCACTCTTAATAGACATATACCCTAGGGACACGTTTACGTTGCTTAGTTAAAGGGATCCTTTATCAGCTTTTAGGTAATAACTAGCCTTAATAACTAACTTAAAGTTATTAACGTTCCTTAATAAGGAAGTTAGACCCGTCAAAGTATACACCTAAGAAGAGTTTCTCGAAACGGTACCTTCTACTTGGATAAATCCTTTCGAATACAAACAGTTGTGTTTCGTCAATTCATGAGTCAAATATGAGTCACGCTCACGTAAGATGCCAAAATTTTTAATCACCACAAGCCATTTTGCTTCCCCTCAATATGTGCATTGGTATATCAAAAAGTTTAGCACATATTGGAGAGCATATATTTACTTTTAAGTCCAAAACATCACATTTTATCAGATTTCATATTTAAATCACATTCTCTCCCCCGATCAAAAAATTTCAAATCATTTGAGATTTTGTGATCCCAATTGATTTAAATAAGTTAGGAGCATGGGAGAAAATGTGGTCAGATTTTTAACATGTACTGATTATGAGACGAATTAGTTACTGCTGCTGGTGCACAAAGTTTTGAAAGGTGCAGAAATTTTGAGCAAATACGCTCCCCCTCAATTAATGACCCGTTTTCTATCTAAAGAGCTGTGGTCATTACATTGAGCGGCAAGTATTTGTGAAAACTTAAGTCCAATAGCCACCTTGTAAACCACAAAAACTCTCTTGAAGANCGGTTTCTGCCCTAAGGTTGAATAATTGGAGGGCTATTTCTTTTCACCCTTTCTCATTTCGTTTCTTTTTAATTCTTCAACCCCTTCAGTGCTTACCGAGACTTCATCACTAGAACCTTGTTGGGTTTGTTCCAGTCCTAGCTCTATCTCAGTCGGCACTCTTCCCTTTCTCACTTTTCTCCCTTTTTTTTCAATCAATCCTAAGGACTTCTATTCTATCTATTGGATTGTCCCTAGGAAAATCCCTCCGGTTCTGGTGGATCATGGAACTCATACCTAACCTTACCATCCTTATAACTCCATGCATTAAAGTAAATTGGTCGGTCTTTCGGTATCTTTCCACAATCGCCATATAACCAAATGATTGAAACTTCTCTCAATGTGTTTATGATTAAGAAACACATTTTGCTAACACTTTAAGAGTTTTATGATTTTCAAATGCTCCCCCTTAACATGTGCTCATAGGTTTTAGATAGAAATTTGCACATGTCGGGGTGAGTTGCACTTTTTGAATTGATCCACTCTTAATAGACATATACCCTAGGGACACGTTTACGTTGCTTAGTTAAAGGGATCCATTATCAGCTTTTAGGTAATAACTAGCCCTAATAACTAACTTAAAGTTATTAACGTTCCTTAATAAGGAAGTTAGACCCGTCAAAGTATACACCTAAGAAGAGTTTCTCGAAACGGTACCTTCTACTTGGATAAATCCTTTCGAATACAAACAGTTGTGTTTCGTCAATTCATGAGTCAAATATGAGTCACGCTCACGTAAGATGCCAAAATTTTTAATCACCACAAGCCATTTTGCTTCCCCTCAATATGTGCATTGGTTTGGTATATCAAAAAGTTTAGCACATATTGGAGAGCATATATTTACTTTTAAGTCCAAAACATCACATTTTATCAGATTTCATATTTAAATCACATTCTCTCCCCCGATCAAAAAATTTCAAATCATTTGAGATTTTGTGATCCCAATTGATTTAAATAAGTTAGGAGCATGGGAGAAAATGTGGTCAGATTTTTAACATGTACTGATTATGAGACGAATTAGTTACTGCTGCTGGTGCACAAAGTTTTGAAAGGTGCAGAAATTTTGAGCAAATACGCTCCCCCTCAATTAATGACCCGTTTTCTATCTAAAGAGCTGTGATCATTACATTGAGCGGCAAGTATTTGTGAAAACTTAAGTCCAATAGCCACCTTGTAAACCACAAAAACTCTCTTGAAGAATCATAGATGAGAGAGATTTTGGGATGAAAGAAGACTTCTCTTCTTTTTCAAGAAATGATGCACTGAAACGTACATTATTTCGATGACACATGGATATAAAGTAATCCATGCCCGGGTGAACTTCACCCAGTAAGAGGAACAACCGCTTTTTTGGCGACGTGTTTTCCCCATCTAGAGGTACGGGTTGCTATCTAAAGTAATAGCAAGCCATACAGACATGTTTTAACCATTTATTATAACTTCTGCTCTAGCTTCATTTAAAGTTCCGTGCCATTATTAAATGACATTTCTAGAACCGTAAATGTTATCGATAAACAGAAGACATGCCTAATAAAGAACTATTTTTGGTATTTTAGTGTTTTTCAGATTTTTATGGTTTTTGTAGGTTTTATATTTTTGTATTTTCTTTTTGGTTTTATAATATATATACAAGGATATGTGAAGCGAATCCATTACTCTTCATTTTCTTCCTGAAAGACATTTGAGTGATACTGGCGTGAGACTCTTCATACCAAGTTGCTGGAGAATAAATTGAAACTGTTCTCCTGGGAGTGCCTTAGTGAAGAAATCTGCCAGCTGAAACTCTGTCCTCACGAAGTTTAGTTCCACCACACCTCTCTCAACTAGTTACACTACACCACTAGAGAATCCATTTGCCAGGAGAGACATTGACAATATATCGTACCATGCCTTAGGCGCCTGCTTTAGGCCATAAAGAGCCCTTTTTCAGATGGTAGACATGGGTAGGACGATCAAGATCCACAAATCCTTTAGGTTGACTGACATAAACAACATCATTCAGCTTTCCATTTAGAAATGCAATTTTCACACCCATTTGATAGACCGTCTAGGTCTGACTTGCAGCATTGGCGAGAAATATTCTGATAACTTCAATACAGCCAACGCGAGTGAAAGATTCCTTAAAATCAATGCCTTCCTTTTGATGATAACCCTTAGCAACAACCCTTGCCTTGTATTCAGAACGTCATCATACTCATCAAGTTTCACTTTAAAGATCCACTTAAGAGCTATAATTATTGCGCAATCTGGAGGTGGTACCAATTCCCATACTTCAAGTCGATAGAACTCATGAATTTCTTCTTGCATCACATTAAACCAACAGCCGTCTGATATAGCAGTCTTGAAATCTTTGGGCTCGACTTTGGATAGTACGGAATTATAAAAGCACCACAAGGCATGTATGTCAAGTTGCCTTCGCGTGGACACCGGTTGAGATGGATTCCCAATAACGTTCACAATCGGTTGGTAATTGGTCCATCATTAGTGATGATCATGTGGTTGTGGGTAGGAAACTGATGTAACCGTGTTAAGATCTCCTGAAGAAGATGCCTCAGATGAAGACTCAGGAGCAAGTGTGTTTTTGAACGGAGCATCATCAGGTGGAGCAGATGGATTTACTTCAAAAGAATGCAGTGCCTTGATGTACGGAAGGAGATTGAATGTATGATGATGATGGTGTATGACTTGCTGATGTAGCATCTTGAGCTATTGAAATAGGACAAGATGGACCATTTGGATCGTTTGGAACATGAGCTGCGATAGCTAGTGATACCGGTGTATCACCAGTTGGCGGCTCAAAAGATTCATCAACCATTGGATCAACCAAGATCTCCAAATCCTTACCGATAGGTGGTACATAAGCTACATGCAGGAGTGGGATACTGTACAAGACCTGAACAGATGGACAGGAGACAAAAGTTTAGACGCGGGTCCTGAACTGATATTGTGCAGGAGCCGTTTGCTCAGTCAGCTCATTGTAGAAGTCTGTAGTCAACATTTCTTAAACATTCACTACCAAAGCTTTTGAGGCTCCTGAATAATCATCTGAAGCCATAGCTGCCATGATATAATCTTAAACGGGATTTTACAACTTTTGTGACTTAAACCGAGAGATCGATTCATTCCCGGGATTTTACTAAAGTCAACAAAAGAAACCGAAAGATGTAATATGCGAGTTAGACTTAGAGTGAGATCTTGGATAAGTCACAATTAGCACTAAGTGTCAAGTCGCGACAAGTCAAGTTACAATAGATCCGATCGTAATAAGCCAAGTCGTAAATATTAACTCACAACGTCAAATTACAATCAGACTAATCGAAACGACATAAGTCACAACAATTCACCAAACACAGGTTGATAACAAGTCACTAGAATCTCACAACTGAGTTAATCTCTAGGCACCACCAAATCGTTGAATTTTAGCCTCCTCAATGTGAAGCTTTGGTAGCTTCCCCCCAAACCGACAATCATCTTCATGAGACCACTTCTCCAAGTAGTTGAAGTGATGCAAAAAGTCTCATTATATGAAGTTCAAAGACCCGAATAAAATGATGACACCGAAGAAACAAGGTGAAACACAGATCATCTCTGAAATTTATCAATCCTGGAGTAGCAAATTGAGCCCGATCTCATGACCCTGTTGTGCGTCCCCGATGTTCACATTACTCTGCGGTTTTGAGCAGTTTGTCTATTTAGGGGAACAAGATATCAACATCTTCATTTCACCGCACGCTTTCCAGTTATCTTACATATAACAACTTAATCCATATTGTACACATGTACCCAATACAAGAAGAAACAATGACACCAAAGTAACATGTTGAAGCACTGATCATCTCTATGGATATCAACTCCGAAATAAATGATTAAGCTCGATCGAACCTGTTGTGCGTCCCTGATGTACACATATCTCTCCCATGATGGTTGCGAACTCATCGGAGTCAGCATAACAATGTGTACATGAAGCATTAACCAGAAGCACTTTAACATAAATTATATAGGCTCGCATGAAGATATCAATAAGCAATATCATCTCACACTCCAAATATTCTTCTCACATTTCTTCCTGCTTAAAGCCGAAGTAATAAGTACCACAAGTTATCAAGAGACCGCTTCCCCCACGTAGTTGGAATAATACACTAAACGCCATGAGTCACGAAACTGATTATCTCTGCGGTTGTGACATTTTTCTTCCTGGAATATCTTCAGTTAAGAAGTATAAAGCTCATCACGTGTGCTCGTTGAGCGTTCAGATGTATGTCTCCTTCCCCTTGCTGGATTTGATACCTCAGAATCAGCATCACATTACACTTGAAATCATGAGAGAAGAACAATATTGGCTCGGATGTATCCTGTGAGAATCAACTGCTACAGAAACTCTCTATGACTATCTTAACCAACCCTTATGTAGGCTATATGAAGTGACCATTGATGGAGAAAACCCGATATAATGAACTTGAGAGTGGAGTAAACTAACCCGAACTTGTAACTTAAACTTGCGCAAATGTATGACTAAGAGTGGTGTAGAGAGTTCGTGCAACTTTGAATCCCTAAGTACTCTATACTCTTCAACCAACCAACCATCAAGTATAAGACGTACATCACCTCTTGAATATCGACAACTATGTGTGACACTTAAAGTGATAGTTATTTTGTGGTAATAGAAATGAAGAATTACCCAAATAACTAGATATCCAAGTCTTCGTCATTGCAAAGGTTAAAAGCTCGAACAAGGATCTCGAAGAATCAAACCAAACCTGATATCTTCAGATACTAAGTACACACACCCGTGAAATTTCACTTCAACCTCAAATAAATAATACCAAATAAACTTTGTGATCACTTGACATTCCATGTCCACATTCATAGCCGTTTTGACGTATTAGAAAACATTTTCATTCATGTTCTTGTGGTCGATTTCTAGAGTGCACATTGGAGAAATAACAACCCGTGACGAAAGAGATTCACGTATATGTCGGTGACTTGCTCAGTAGCTTCTTCATTCTCAATGATCTTTGTCATGATTACATTCCCTAGCTCATCCTTTTCCTCTTCATTACCGGGTTGATTAACCGGATCTGAAGAGAGAACAGTAGTAATGGGTCCAACCTTACTGAGTTGAATGACCAGATTGGGTTGGGCACCGCTAGTTCCTCCTTCCTTCCGGAGTTGATTAACCGGACTCAGAGGTGGTTGAGGGGAGTTACAACTTATCTTAAGTTGCCATGATCAGTTCATCGAGTTCAGTATCATTTGCTCTGCCGGTTTTGAAGACCACATTTCATAAGCTTGCGCATGTCAACCAACTTTTTCGTGTGCAGCTACATTATTCAAGTAACGGATTATTATTCAAGTGTGCATCTTCGACATCATGAGAGTCATCATCAACACCATGATGAATGACCATTCTTCAAACATCAATCAACATGTAGTTTATTCACACTTCTCCCCCTCAAAAATTGCATACGAGGTTTGCCATTTTTGATTGAGTAGCAAGTGAATAAGAATACAATCAATCATGTAGTTTATTCACACTTCTCCCCCTCAAAAATTACATACAAGATTGCCATTTTTGATTGAGCATGTGAATAAGAATACAATCAATCGTGTATTTTATTCACCCTTCTCCCCCTCAAAAATTGCAAACGAGGTTGCTATTTTTGATTGCACAAGTGAATGAGAAAATGATCAAAGATAAGTAGATCCACTTTATGACTGAATGAACATGGAGAGAGCATGAAGCATGTTGTTGAGAATGGTCAAAGACAAGAAGATTACTCTTCTTTCGAAGATAAGGCGCACTGAATTGTACACCTTTCTTTCTTTTGGAACGGGGCCTGAAGTGTTGTCTGCAGATGCCATCATGTTGACTTTGAAGACCGAGGTTTGAACTGATGTGTTCAACCGTCATTGTCGTTGAAGAACGAGGCCTAAACTGATGTGAACAGACATCATAGTCTTTGATGAACGAGGCTTGAACTGAAGTGTTCAAACGTCATAGTACACATACATCAACATTGACATTCCAGACCTCCTAAAGCCGAAGATATGCTTGCTTTAGGCCTCCAGACTTTGAGTCTTCTCATGTAGTGAATGATCGATGTACGTGCAACTGAGTAAGGACTACCTGCACTAACATCACGAACTTGATTGCATATATATGGGTTAGTGACAATAGTATCCAAACCCTTGGGGGTTTCACGGTCAACCATGGCATTGCCATCGGTAAGTAGCTTTTTGGTAGGTATCCACTTAAGTCCAACATTCTTAAAAATTCTACCAGTCGGTATCCACTTATGGCAAGGTCTAGGATTGATAAGTTTCTTATGCAGAGTGGAAGACTTATTGTTGTTCCTCGTCTCAAAAGATTTAGCAGTTGGTATCCACCTAGGAGAAGTTTTAGGTTTGTTTTGCTTCTTATGCATTGTAGATGACTTACTATAACTCCTAGACTTAACAGGTTGAACCTTAGCAATGTTCCTCAATAAACAAGGAGGCACCCATACGAGGATGTGAACCTAAGATTTCATCCTTATGAAGTAGTGCCTTTTTCCTAGCCTTTTCTAGATCATAGTTCTTGTCCACGTCATTTATATTATAAGAATTTTGAATCTTAATGCTTGGTTTTGACACTGTTTTCGAACTAATCCTAGAGGAGTTGGGAGCAGGAGTAGCTACATGTTGAGGTTTAGCAGAACTAGAAGCAATAATCTTAGGAAAATAATGTGGAGTGACTGGTTTTGTCAAAACTTGTTCCGCATTAACTTGGGAGGCAAACCGAGTTTTTGAAAATTTTGGTCGTTCAGATCTAAACGCAGAAGGTTGTCTAACAACTGATTGGTTTCTATTCGATGGTAAAACTGGTTTCCTCAAGATTGATGGTTTTGAAAACTTAGTGTTCATACTATTTCCTGTTGCTTTTCTAAGCTCGTTTTTTAACGCTGTAATAGTGAAACCCTTTTCCTGAAGTTGAGCTTTGACTTCATCATTTTTGTCAATCAAAGAAGTTGTTTGCTCAATATTCTTAGTTTTCGTTTCTTTGATTAAATCACTCAGTTCTTTGCACTGGATTTTCAAAGACTCATTTTCATCAAGTAATTTTGCCACTTTAACACACCTGAGTTAAGAAGGTTCAAACTTGCATAATACATTAGTAGTTAGTAAAAATAAAACCTAAAAATTAAAATTGTAAATCATCAGGTCAGTCGATACGCCGCATCCTATGGAAGAAGATGCGTCGTATCGATCCTGGAATTAAAACGAAATAAAATATTGTACAGGGTAGGATGCGTCGCATCTGTGTTACTAGATGCGGCGCATTTTGTTATTAGACAGGCTGTTAGAGTCAGTTGACGAAATCATGGCATGTCTTACGAATCTCTCTCCCGGGCTCTCTCAGATAAAATAATGCTAAAATCATAAGCCTGAAACATTAAAATATATAAAGCATAATAATAATAATACTGTATAAGTACATGCCCAAAAGAATAAATGGATGTAACATGTCCATAATCAACATCTAGACCGGAGGCTGAGTGTCACTGGGAGGTGCTGAGGTGCTGGCCCCATCGGTCCTCTGTCGGACTCGGCGTCACGCAAAGTGTAGATGTATGTCAGTCACGACCGGTCCATCGTACCTCTGGTACCTCATACCACGCTCCTCCAAAACCTCAGTCATGCGATCCACTATCCACGAACCGAATCGTCTCTGCTCATCTGCAATGCCCTGGATGGCCTCTCTCTCATCATCAATACTACCTCGTAGTAACCTGAGCTCATCCTCTATCCTGTCCAATCTCTGAGCATTAGTATGTGGAGTTGGTGCGTGCGGGGGATGCGGTGGTGCCTGTGGACCCTCCTGAGCTGGAGCAGCAGCCGGGGCTTCATGATCAGCCCCCTACTCTGGCTCAACCACAACTGGTCGAGGCGGACCTAACGGAACCCAATGGTAAGCCCCTAGCAAAATCCTACACAGCCTGAGCCTCCTCTCCAGAAAATCAATGTCCATCCTAGGGAGCTCCATCGCAAACACATCCAAACCAGCCGGTACATCCTCACCAATAACTCCAAAGTGCATGGCTAACCTAGAAACAAAATGTCCCCGGTAATCTGACTCCTCTGATCTCTCCCAGGAGCAATCCTATGCAGATAATGAGCCAAAAAGTGAGGAACGTTCACCACACGTCCCTCATCCATACTCCTGAGAAGAAAGAGGTCGAGAGTGGTCACCTTCTCAGGTGACTGACCTCTCCCAGCAACCGTCAATGCAATCAACCGGTGACATAACCTCCTCAAGGGCTCTCTGATCAAAGTATATGATGGTGAGGTGACAATAGAATCCCCACCAGAAGAAATGCCGACCCAATAATTTCTAAGGTCACCCCTATCAGGAACCACTCGCAAGCTCTCATCCCAATAAGCAGCAAACCCAGGAGACTGTATCTCCTCCTCAGTATGTAAACCCATGGCCAGAATGAACTGCTGCATCGACATCTGCCTATGTACCCCTCCTAACCTGAATACCAGAGTATCGGCAGTATCAAGTTCCAAATCCGTCTCCCTGTAATGTATGGTGCTGAAGAACTACCTAATCAGCGGACCTCTAATCCCAAACAACCTACTCCACGCATGGGATCTAAAAACCACTTGTCCCTCAGCATCTCTATGTATCATCTCCATCTTATCTCTAGCCACACCAATGGCTTCTCCACCCCCAATCAATGCCAAACTACCAAAATCAAGAACCGGTACCCTGAAAATTTGCCTAAAGTACAAGTCCCTAAGTCTCCTCAGATAGTCATCTTCAGTGGCCTGGGTCAGTCCCATCTCCTCAAATCTGAGCCACTCATGTCTCAACTCAATATCGGGAAGTGCCATCTGAAAAATCCAAGTAAATAGTTAGACAATCTGTAAATGAATAGATACGGCGTATGTCAAAGACAAATGCGCCGTATGATGGAATGCGTCGTATCTTTTCAAGAAGATACGGAGCATGTGGCCATAGAGATAGATACGTCGTATCAATTAATTGGATACGGCGCTTGTAGGGATACTCCGTATTATGAAATGAAGATGCGGCGCAACTAGGGTCAACACATGTCTATTTATAAAATTTTGGTTAATGCGTCGCATGTGAGAATCTAATGCGCCGCATCTCATGTTATATCAGTATAAAGGAAAAGGGTTGGGCACGTTTTCCAAAGTTCCGACCCCGTCATGTAATCATTCCACTTAACATTACAGTATCCATTAAAACCCCCCTATCAAATTTTATATTAACCTTTTTACCACACAATCCATTTTTTCCCCCAAAATTCGAAAACAAAACCCCCTAACCCTAATTTCGACTTGAATTAAATTAGGTCTGTAATTCAATGATTAATCCAAAATTAATTTAGGGGAAATCATCCTAACCGTGTTCTAACCATAACCCCTAAACCTATTTCCATTCAATTCGATTAATTATGAATAAACCCTAATTTCATAAAATTATAAATCGTAAAATTAAATAAAATTAAAAGGATAATTACCTTATATCACGTAATTAATCGGTCTTGAAATAGAGTTAACTGGTTTTGATTTTTGATTATAGGTAGTGCGTGTTTTTTTACTGCGTGTAATTTAGGGGTAAAAACGAAATCCGGCGTATC
>LBNU01037212.1:49431-70568 GCA_014162995.1 Artemisia annua | reverse complement strand
GGCTAACCTAGAAACAAAATGTCCCCCGGTAATCTGACTCCTCTGATCTCTCCCAGGAGCAATCCTATGCAGATAATGAGCCAAAAAGTGAGGAACGTTCACCACACGTCCCTCATCCATACTCCTGAGAAGAAAGAGGTCGAGAGTGGTCACCTTCTCAGGTGACTGACCTCTCCCAGCAACCGTCAATGCAATCAACCGGTGACATAACCTCCTCAAGGGCTCTTTGATCAAAGTATATGATGGTGAGGTGACAGTAGAATCTCCACTAGAAGAAATGTCGACCCAATAATCTCTAAGGTCACCCCTATCAGGAACCACTCGCAAGCTCTCATCCCAATAAGCAGCAAACCCGGGAGACTGTATCTCCTCCTCAGTATGTAAACCCATGGCTAGAATGAACTGCTGCATCGACATCTGCCTATGTACCCCTCCTAACCTGAATACCAGAGTATCGGCAGTATCAAGTGCCAAATCCGTCTCCCTGTAATGTATGGTGCTGAAGAACTCCCTAATCAGCGGACCTCTAATCCCAAACAACCTACTCCACACATGGGATCTAAAAACCACCTGTCCCTCAGCATCTCTATGTATCATCTCCATCCTATCTCTGGCCACACCAATGGCTTCTCCACCCCCAATCAATTCCAAACTACCAAAATCAAGAACCGGTACCCTGAAAATTTGCCTAAAGTACAAGTCCCTATGTCTCCTCAGATATTCATCTTCAGTGGCCTGGGTCAGTCCCATCTCCTCAAATCTGAGCCACTCATGTCTCAACTCAATATCGGGAAGTGCCATCTGAAAAATCCAAGTAAATAGTTAGACAGTCTGTAAATGAATAGATACGGCGTATGTCAATGACAAATGCACCGTATGATGGAATGCGTCGTATCTTTTCAAGAAGATACGGAGCATGTGGCCATAGAGATAGATACGTCGTATCAATTAATTAGATACGGCGCTTACAGGGATACGCCGTATTATGAAATGAAGATGCAGCGCAACTAGGGTCAACACGCGTCTATTTATAAAAGTTTGGTTAATGCGTCGCATGTGAGAATCTAATGCGCCGCATCTCATGTTATATCAGTATAAAGGAAAAGAGTTGGGCACGTTTTCCAAAGTTCCGACCCCGTGACGTAATCATCCACTCAACATCACGGTTTCTATTTAACCATTTATCAAAATCTATTTACCCCATTTATACCATAAACTCATTTCCTCCCAAAATTTTAAAAACAGACACCCCCGAACCCTAATTATTACTCGAATCAAATTGGCCTGTAATTCAATGATTTAATCCAAAATTAATTTAGGGGAAATCATCCTAACCGTGTTCTAACCATAACCCCTAAACCTATTTCCATTCAATTCGATTAATTATGAATAAACCCTAATTTCATAAAATTATAAATCGTAAAATTAAATAAAATTAAAAGGATAATTACCTTATATCATGTAATTAATCGGTCTTGAAATAGAGTTAACTGGTTTTGATTTTTGATTAGAGGTAGTGCGTGTTTTTTTACTGCGTGTAATTTAGGGGTAAAAACGAAATCCGGCGTATCATGTTCTTATTTATAGGGCAAAAACGATGCGCCGCATCACTGAATTGTGGTGCGCCGTATTTATCTAAAATTGGTTGACTGGTCAATGTATCATAATTGGTCATAGATACGGTGCTTAGATAATTTAGATGCGCCGTATTGTTGTGCTATTGATTAAAATTTAAATAGGGAACGTACCTTGGCCTCCGCAACAATTTTCCTTATGTATTAACTTAGGATTAAACGACATACCATATGATATAATATTCAAAATAAAAGCAATTGGCATGACCGCTTTATAATCTCATTGTTTAGTGGATAATGATTTATTCCATGGTTAGGAATAAATATCGTTTTAAGTTTACAAAATTGAGATTATAATTCGAACATGATGTATTACGTGGATTAATGTCTGAAGAATTTTTACGGAAATGTGGATTTCGGTGTTTTTACATTCAGGTAATTTATAAGAAAAGAGGTTTATTTCAATGTTAAGCAAGTAAGTATTACTTTTTAGTAAACCGTTTCTTAAAAAAATTTCTTTTCAGACATGAACATGTAATAATCAGATTTAAATAATTCACTTTTGTTGTTAAAAATTCGGGAGAGGTTTTGAAGGGAACTCTCCTTAAGTATAAGTGAATTACTATAAATGATAGCGGGAATTCCAATTCAAGAGAATTTGAGATATTCAATGTTACTTGCATCGAGTTCTCTTACCTTTACCGTTTATTGCAAATTTCCAGTTATCGTAGATTTGATCACTTCATCTATGATTCTCTAGTTAGGTTCAGAACGTAATCTTCATGGCGATGCTAAAGTCATCTTTATCCTGAAAGTAAACCAACTTGTGCACGAGAGTAGTGAAACGATCAAAGTAGTTATCAAAAATCAATTATATTTATAAAAATTAAATGCACCGTATTAGCATAAGCTAATGCGCCGTATTTTCGTTACATTTCAAAATACAAGATTTTTGATTAAGTAGACGCGTCGTATCGATAAAAATCGATGCGTCGCTTCTGTTTAATAATTCGAAAACTGTTTTTAATTTAATTATTAAATACGCTGTATATCTGTTAAAACAGATGCGTCGCATGGCATTAGGGTTTCGAAAAATTCTTTATTAAAAACAGAATACACCGTATCTTGGGGAAAGATTCATCGTACTCGAGTTATTAAACACGTTGTATTTTTATAAAATTAAAACGCAATACGCCGCATCTGAGAAACAGATGCGCCGTATCATTTGTATCAGCACAATACAACGACAGCAGTTAGTACAAGAAAGAAAAATAAAATAAAATAAAAATTACAGAAAATAAAATACACAAAAAAACAGTAAATATGCAAATTAAACAATGAATGCAATCTATCTAATATACAACAAGTTAGGGGTTAGTGTCTAAAAACCTAATAAAAAGAAAAACTGATTAAAATACTAATAAATCTAACAGATAATAACAATTCACTCCCCGGCAGCGGCGCCAAAAACTTGATGCGTTGCGTGATGTCGTTGCGGTTTAGCAGTGTTAATGCCTATTCAAGTTTTACATTTATATTTAGCCGACTTATCAATAACACACACACTTAACGAGCAGTGTACCCGGTCAGTTTGTATATAATGGTAAGCAGAGTATCGATCACTAAGAGTGGAACGTATTATCTAGTTATCCTAATCAGTATTTTAATATCTAAGTTAGCTTTACAGTCTAATCTAACGAAAGGGGTTCAGACTGAGAGACTGGCACAGTTTGGTTATTTAATTAAATAGTAAAAATTAATGAGAACAAATCAGCAAATAGCGTACACGTACACAGATAGATAGTAGAGACAATAAGAAGACATGTCCTGATAATTAAGCAGCTTATCACTTGTTTTATTGCTAGTTTTATATGAAGTGTATATAATTAAGCCCGTACTCGTTGGTTTCATTATATCGGCGAGTAAACCCTTAATGATTACTTATGAATATCCTACTTATCCAAAGACATCGGATTAAATAGGCGAGGAAGGGGTATGGCAGCCCAAGCAGTGCTCAGCTAGACACAGAGGTAATCAATGCACTAATATAAGTTCACCAAAGACATCAAACATATAAACTTTAATTGATGGGAAAGCAATTTTAAGGCGGGCATTTGATTTTGCGTACTCACAAACTACCGGCCATCAATCCTGATGAATTAATGCTTACTATTACAATAAAACAAAACTATTTAATGAATTGAATACATGCAGGACCTTCTTACAGCTCTAAGATCTTCGTTTGGGGTGTGTCTTGTGTTGATTGTTCGTCTAAATTCGCCTCCTTAGGGTTATGGTGCACACAAAATTCGTCTAGGTCTTGGGGTATTTATAGTTTCTGCTGAGGGTTCGATGCGGCGCATGTAATGAGCAGATGCGGCGCATTGACTTAACTTCGCGTGGGGTCCAAGCTTATTATATTCTGGAATATTCGTACACCGCCATTAGATGCGGCGTAACTTGAATCTTTATGCGGCGCATGTCCTCCAGTTGTCTTGGATTGTTTCTGGTGAAGTCTTGATAGTGATACGCCGTATGTCAATTGTGTGATGCTGCGTATCTTGAGTAGAACGAGCTTGATCTTCTTCTTTGACCAAAGTTTCATATGCGGCGCATGGTAGAATTCCATGCGGCGCATTCTTCAAAGTCAGGCAATGGTCTTAGAATTCATCTAAGTATGATATTGCGGCGTATCTGTTGAGTTAGATACGGCGCATCTTCTGGGTTTCAGTAGACTTTTGACATCTTGCTCATTTTGCTCCGTAATTAGTCGAAAATCGCCAAGTTTCACTTTTTACCTGTTTTTACCTGAAAATCACTAAAGTAAACATTAAAGCACCGATTCTCATACATAATAGAGTAAAACAAGTTAAATAAATAGGATAAATGATGATAATAAAATGTACTTATTTGAGTTCATCAAAAGACAAGCATAAGATATAATCAAGCAACACATAGACATATTGATTGATTTGATGGAAGACTTATCTTTAATTAATCATGGATGAAACAAGGGTGAAAAACCCTTGAAAAAGGTAGTAAATTCGACTTAGGGTTTATCCCTAAAGTTCTCCCAAAAGTTGCACACTTTAATGAAAGAAAATCCTAAAATATATATAGAAAATACATTCTGACTGCGTCAGATTATAAGTCCTGACGCCGTCAACCCGCCGTGTCTAGGGTTGTCGGATCACCTAGATCCACTTCTGACGCCGTCAGCCTCTAAAACTTTCTGGGCCGTCTCTCTTTAATGTTACACCTGACGGCCTGGACCATCTAACACCTGACGCCGTCTGGTGTAAACTTCTCAACTCTTCTTCAGGGCGTCTGGTAATGTCAAAATCCAACTCCTTTGTCTTCAAGTGACGGCGTCAGCTTGTAAGTCCTGACGCCGTCAGGTAGGAATTCCAGCTTGATTTGAGACTTTGTCGTTTCCTTCACTTTTATGCTCCAAAAACGTCCAAAATGCAATGTTTTCAAGAATTCCTCCCGAAAGTACCTAAAATGACAAAAGGAACGATTTAAAGAAATATTTGATCATAAAATAACGATTTAGGGATTAAATGACCCCCTAAAAGCATAACACTTTTCGCCTCATCAACACCCACCGATTAACTCAAAAGGTACTAAACTCAATTGCTCAAAGTCAATTGCATTTTCTACCCTAAAGTTTTCAAATTCGATTTCCAATCAACTAAAAGTGAAGAAGATGGCTCTTATATTTGGGAAAAACCGCGCAAGATCTTCACCGATCTGTGATATTCATAAAATATACGGTATGTTTTGGGCATTGTTAATTGTATCGATTTTTTTAGCTAAAGTGATATGTTAACCTAATGAACCGTACGAATAGGCATAAGATTATACATTTAGATGATGTTTATGTTTTTAGTGTGTGTGTTGATGTTTATTGTTTCTACACAGAATCAAACCAGAATTTCTTCACTCTCAAAATCACCCACAGTGGAAAATTTACGTCAACACCAGGAAGGGTCTATCTTGATCCAGTTATAGAGTGGTATGATTGTGTTGATTATGACCTGTTTACGCTTGACGCATTTGAATCGTTGTTAGATGACATAGGTGTCAACAATGGTGGGGTTTTAGAGTCTCATTATAGGATACCAAGTGAGACATTAGATGATGGGTTGTTACCCTTGAAGGATGATGATGATGTTATAAACCTGTTGAATTTGGTTCCAACATATAGAGAGATAGAGGTTTATGTTGTGGCTAAAAGCAAAAGAGCCATTGGTCCAGAACAAGGTGAGCCTTCAAATGATGGTACCACTGCTCAATCACCTGTGATTCTGGTTGCTGGTCCAGAACAAGCTGAGGAACAATCCCAAATCATTGATGAAGTGTTGGTTGAGCCTTCAACTACCAATGTTGATGGTATCATTGGTACCAGGTTGGTTACTGACACAGACACTCCTGCAGATTATGTTGAGCAACAATCCCACAATACAGATGAAGACTTGTTCCAGTTTGTCAATCCTGCAGATAATGTTGGTATGGAAGACGTTGGTGTGGAAGAAGACTTTAAAGACATGATTGAAGAACTTCAAAGTGAGCTTGTGGTTTTAGAGCTTAACAATAACTTTGTTGATTTTGAAGAGGTAGTTCAAAGGGATGATGTGGCCACCTCCACACAACAGGAACAGGTTAATGAGGAAGCAGATGTTGTAGATGCGTCTGATTTTGAAGAGGATGATGTGGGAACCCCCAGTGAGCCACCAGTGGACATGAGTAGGTTTAAGTTTGATATTGATGCCCACTTTGAGCACCTTTCAAAATTAGCTGATCATTGTATGGCAGATGATACGGATCCGAAGGATGGCTATGACTTTGATGAGTTTCATAGTGGGGAAGAAGGAAATGCTCCCAGACTTGTGAACCTACGAAAGAGAAGGTTGAAGGAAATTAGGAGGGAGTACGAGGGTAGCTCAAATGTGTAGAAGGGTGAGTTTTTTGTAACAGAAACATTTTCGACACCCAAGGATATCAAACAAAAGCTCAGAACGTATGCGTTGGAGGCTCGAAGAGATATCGGGATTGAAAAGTGTGACCAAGAACGTATTAGAGCGTTTTATAAAGGGCCTGTTGTGGGTTATGACAGAAATGATACTGCAAGTAGTTAAACATCGGCTTCTTGTTCACAGTCAAAGGGCAAGTTTGCCACTTCAGAAACCTACAAAAAAAAGGCCAAGCCATGTGCCCATGGTCCCTACATGTGTCAAAAGTGGGTGATGAACGGAGTTGGAGTGTGAAGGTATTATAAGATGAACATAAATGCCTCCAAACAAGAAAAATTAAATTGTTGACTGCAAGATTCCTTTCATCCGAGGTTGCTAAAATTCTTGTTAGGGACCGCACAACCCCAACAGCTGCAATAGCAATGGAAATAAATCAAAACTGGCAGATCGATGTCCCTACGACAAAGATATCCAGATCAAGGGATTTTGCACTGAAACGGATTGCGGGTGACCATGAAGAACAGTATGCCAATCTTAGGGATTACATTTTGGGATTGAAAAATAAAAACAAGGATACAACTGTGAAGATTCAAGTTGAAGCAAACCCTGATTCAGCTGATACTTCAAGGGTTTTCAGACAGATCTATGTTTATCTTGGTCCCTTGCAAAAAGGTTATAAAGCAGGAATAAGGGACATACTAGGTTTGGATGGGGCTTTTATCAAAGGACAATATAGTGGTCAAGTCTTAACTGCTGTTATTGTCGATAGCAATAATGGCCTCTATCCAGTTGCTTACGCAGTGGTTGAAGCTGAGTCCAAGAGTTCATGGTTATGGTTCCTTAGCAATCTTGGTGATGATCTTGATTTGCAACCCAATTCAAACTACACCTTTATCTCAGACAGACAAAAGGTATAAACATGGTGTAGATTCAATTAATTTATTTGCAACCCAATTCAATCCTCATTTATTTATTATGTTTTGTTCAATTTGACAAGGGATATTACCAGCCATTGCAGAAATGTTCCCTTCTGCTGAACATAGATTCTGTGTGCGACACATATATGACAACATGAAACAGTTATTCAAGGGAGAGAATATCAAGGAACTTCTTTGGAAGTGTGCTAGAGCATCAACAATCCCTGAGTTTAATAGAAGAATGGAAGAGCTCAAATCAACGTACTCTAAAGCTTATGACTGGTTAAGGAAGATACCAGCGGGGTCAAGGTCACATTTTTCAGGTACAATATACACATATTATGACTTTCCTCTGTAATATTAATAAGATTAAAAATGATGTTGATATTGATATGTTATATACAGGGAGAGCAAAATGTGACATCCTTCTTAACAACATATGTGAATCGTTCAACAGCAAGTTGGTGGTTGGCAGAGATCAACCAATCATTGGTTGTTTGGAATACATCAGGGAGTATCTAATGAAGAGATGTCTTAGTGTGCAACATCTAATAGACAGGTGTGAAGGTCCCTTAACCCCAACAGCAACTAAAATTTTAAACAACATCAAGCATCAAGCAAATTATTATACTGTTATATGGGGTGGGGGAGACATACCAATATACAGGAGCTTGGGGTGACCAATGTGTTGTGAATATGACAAGAATGGAATGCACATGTAGGAGATGGGAACTCACTGGTATTCCATGTAAACATGTTGTTGCGGCTATCAATGACATGTCTAAGAACACCGAGGGATCAGTGATGAGTGTGCCAATACTCATCATTTTTTGTCGTATCTGATTTGCCAAAACATCCAAAAACACCCAAATATGCATCAAAATAGTGAAAATATCCCAGGGTTGTGTTTTATATGTTTTAGATGCAAAATGTTTGAAGCAAATGAAAAACGAACAAAGTTTGTACAATTGGCAGTTTCAGTCCCTCAACTTTCAAAACTTGTCAAATCTAGTCCCTAAGAATTTATTTCAAAAGAAAAGTCAACCAAAGTCCTTAGAAAATCACAAGTTGTCATAATCAGTCCTTTGATGAAAAGTTTCAAAAGTTTACAAGTTTAGTCCCTAAACTTTACAAAGTTGTCAAAAATAGCCCCTGGGATTAAAATCTTTTGGAAAATTACAATTATGGTCCTTGTATTATGAAACTTTGGCAAAAATAATCATTGGGTAAAAATTTTGGTGAATTTACAAGATTGGTCCCTGAAGTTTCAAGTTTGGCAAAATTAGTCCTTGGAGGTGTAATTTTGGAAATTCTCATTTATGGTCCTCCCACTATTCATCACTTGGCAAGAATAACCCTTTTGACAAGTTTGGGAACTTGTCAATTCAGGTCCTCCATCTTTTCAGAAATTACATTTTGATCCTTGTGATACTATCTAAACCAAACGGACTCTATGTTATTTATAACCCCAAAACAAAAATCCAAAACAAACACAAACCCACAACACAACTCAGTCCAATCCTTGGCCCATTTCTATCCTAAGCCCAATTACAAACACCCCCGTTTATAAAATCCCCAGTCAAACCTTTGACCCCCCCCTTTTCCATCCCACTCTCACACCTCAAAACCACTCACTGGTTTCACCACAAAACCACCATGGCCCATCCTGTCACTTCTCCACCGCCCCTTCCACTCACCCCCACCATCCTCACCTAACAGGACAACGTCATTAAATGCCACCACCCCCCAATTGCAATCACAGTGCAAATTGGTACATCTCTTTTTGGCGCCAAATCCACTTAAACGGCCAAGATCAATTCTGCTAATCCAATGGTCCCAAAAGGAAGTGGGAAAGCTCAAGTGGGACCCAAGGAACCCTAGAAGCCCTTATAAAAGGAAGAAGAAGAAGCAGAGGTCAAGAGTAGTTTTTTTAAGCTTAATTTTTCATGTCGAATTTATGTAATTTCCATTTTCTGTTGTAAAACTTAGCTTTAAAAGTGTAATCTCAGCATTATTAGTGTAATATCAAGTTATTTTAATCAAATATTCAAGTGTTATTGCTTAAATTCAGTTTTAACTTAAAATTGCTCAAAGTCCATTTTAGCTTAATCATAGTCAACAGATGTTGTTCACTGTTCCATTGAGCTCATTTTAGCTTACTCATAAGCTCTTATAAACTCAATAGACATTTAAACCTTGTTTGACATCAAAAACAAAAAAATACCAAAAATACTAAATAAATAGTAAGAAAATTAAAAAAAAATCAGAAAAGAAGAAGAAAAGAAGGAGAAAAGAAGAAGAAGCTGAGGAGCAGGGTTTTAGTGGCTTGTGGAAGCCTATAGGATTGATACTTGGTCTTTGGTACCTTGGTTCTGAGCTTGGACTTTTTGTAAGCTAAACTTTTAATTTTTCACTGTTGCATTGTTTAAGATTGCTTATCCATTCTATTTTCTGTGTTCTGTGCTAATTTGGAGTAGTTGAGTTAGATTGTTGCTTAGAATTCATAACTTGTTCACTAAATCTCTCCCTGGCTCACCTTTGCATCTTTACTGCCCCTATTAGGCTCAAATTGCTTCTGCTTGTTATGGTGGTCCCAAGTTGTGATTTATAGCTTATTTAGCTTCTATTGCATGCCTAGAATCTTTTTTTTAAGTTTAATAATCAGTGGTTATAGTTTGAAATCCCATAGTTGTGGTGTAATCATAAGTTAAAGGGGTGTTTGGATTTGCTTGTGTTACTATGTTCAAATGTTTTTCAGTAGTTAAAGTTGGTGTAGATAGCATACATTAGGTCCTATTAAAGTGTTTGAAGCAGAAAAACCATAGGTCATTTGCAAAAAAAAGTCAAGATCTCATTTGCTACTTCATTTTAGCTCACTGTTAGGCATTTAGGGTCCATAATCACTCATTTCAATTCACAAGTTGTTCAAATAGCTTAACTTCATCATTTTGTAGCTTAACATAACATATTTAGTCATTAGGATCAGATCTAAGTTCACCAAAGTCAACCTTTTGCAAAAATCAAAAAGTCAAAATTGACAGAAAAAAGTTTTTGAATAAACTTTGGAATTTCTTGTAGAACTCAATATTAGATTTTAGACTTTAATCTTGTAGGGTATTAATATTTTGTTGCTAATCTTTACTAGAGTATTTTTATTTAATTTTTATTCAGCTTATTAACTGCTTATTTGCTAGTCTCTTTTAAGCACTTTTTCTAAAATCTCCCCTGTACCACAGTTTACAACATTTTTCTTTGAGCCACATCTTGTTCACCACTTGTCCATTTCTCTTGAAATTTGTTTTTTTGGAAAGCCCCTTAGGGTGTCTTTGTAGCTGTACCCTCATATTTCACATGTGTGCTTAATTCCTAGCTTATTTTGTGCTCCTTATTAGCCTTGTAGACCACTGTTGTTCTGTCTTGCATCAGTACATTGAGCTTGTTGATTTCTTTGTGATCTTAGGTTGTTGATTATTGTTAGGTCACCATATTAGTAAACACAAGTATTTAAATGAGAGAAATGAGATGAGAAATAGACTTGGTTGATTAAGATCAATATGAAAGATGAAAGAACAATAATTTGCTTAAGATATGAAATTAACCAACAAAATAAAAGAGTTACATAGTGTCCTATTTATAGGAGGAGGATAGGGCAACACTCCCTTCCTTCCCTATCTTCTATGTCGTGGGCTTTCTAGGCCCATTGGACACTTATTGGACTCGTCTTATAACCAAACGAGTATTAAGCTAAAACGTAACTAAAAGTGATAAAACTAGCAACCTATTACATTTATTGAAATGACCAAGACTTGACTGAATAGTTGAAAACTATGATCCTAACAATCTCCCCCTAAGGATCGGTCATGAAGATTTGTTGATGGATAGAAATTTGTCACGGTCATCGAGGTTGCTTTGAGACGTCTTTTGTTCTTCAAACTGTGAATGTTAACTTTGATAGCTTTAGACGTCTTCCAAAATGATAGTTGTAGAAATATATNATGATGTTATAAACCTGTTGAATTTGGTTCCAACATATAGAGAGATAGAGGTTTATGTTGTGGCTAAAAGCAAAAGAGCCATTGGTCCAGAACAAGGTGAGCCTTCAAATGATGGTACCACTGCTCAATCACCTGTGATTCTGGTTGCTGGTCCAGAACAAGCTGAGGAACAATCCCAAATCATTGATGAAGTGTTGGTTGAGCCTTCAACTACCAATGTTGATGGTATCATTGGTACCAGGTTGGTTACTGACACAGACACTCCTGCAGATTATGTTGAGCAACAATCCCACAATACAGATGAAGACTTGTTCCAGTTTGTCAATCCTGCTGATAATGTTGGTATGGAAGACGTTGGTGTGGAAGAAGACTTTAAAGACATGATTGAAGAACTTCAAAGTGAGCTTGTGGTTTTAGAGCTTAACAATAACTTTGTTGATTTTGAAGAGGTAGTTCAAAGGGATGATGTGGCCACCTCCACACAACAGGAACAGGTTAATGAGGAAGCAGATGTTGTAGATGCGTCTGATTTTGAAGAGGATGATGTGGGAACCCCCAGTGAGCCACCAGTGGACATGAGTAGGTTTAAGTTTGATATTGATGCCCACTTTGAGCACCTTTCAAAATTAGCTGATCATTGTATGGCAGATGATACGGATCCGAAGGATGGCTATGACTTTGATGAGTTTCATAGTGGGGAAGAAGGAAATGCTCCCAGACTTGTGAACCTATGAAAGAGAAGGTTGAAGGAAATTAGGAGGGAGTACGAGGGTAGCTCAAATGTGTAGAAGGGTGAGTTTTTTGTAACAGAAACATTTTCGACACCCAAGGATATCAAACAAAAGCTCAAAACGTATGCGTTGGAGGCTCGAAGAGATATCGGGATTGAAAAGTGTGACCAAGAACGTATTAGAGCGTTTTATAAAGGGCCTGTTGTGGGTNTGGCTTTTTAGAAAGCTCATCTGGGTGGCTTTTAGGAATAACTTTTGTTTTTGGCTTTCAATCATCCCTGTGGGCCCCACACAAGCCTGCATGTTGTCCCATATCTGTCTCAGTACAAGAAATTCCAAGTGCTTATTTTGAGCTTGTAGCTTATTCAGTGCATATTTCTTGTTGATTTAACTTCATACCAGTTCTAGTAACTTGCTTGCACCATAATCCATCACTGTGGACCCTACTTAAACTCATTTGAGCTTATTTCAATCCTTGGTCAAACAAAAGTCAACTGTTAAGAATTTTGGTGTCCCTTTGGCTTATTTTTAAGCTTGGAAAAAGTTGTCTTCACAAAAGTTTCTCATTTTTAGTAGTTAAATAAATTTCCAAAAGAAAAACCAGAAAAATCCAAAATAATATTAAGTGATAGTTTCTATTTAATATAATTTATCTTTTTAATTTTCCTTTTTAGCTTTTTATTAAGTAATTTGCATTTTTATATTTTTCTTAATTTTCTTTTATGATAAAGTATTTTTGGTAATTTTTTCAGATTTTTATATTGTCATTTAGTACTTATTAGATTTAATATTAGTTTTATTAATTATTAATTAATAATTAAGTATTAAATAGCATAATTAGTTTTTATTAAGCACTACCTAGTTTTTATAATTTTCCTAGCTTTTATATATTATTAAGCTTCTGTAAAAATTAGGTTTGCAATTTTCCCTTTTCATTTGATATTTTCTCAATTAATTTAGTTTAACTAGCTTTTAAATTGGTAACTAATTAAATAATTAGTAAAATGGTTTAATAATAGTTTTTATAAAAAATTTATAATTTTTAGAGTTCCTGTAATAGTTAATAAATTTTATAAAATATTTCTTAAATTTCTAAGTCATTTTTAGTATTATTAGTAATTTAAATTAGTTAATTAGTTAATTAATAAGTAATTAGTAATTAATTAATATTAAATTCAGAAAAAGACAAAAAGACATATTTTTAGTTTTTATATCATTTTCAAGTTATTTTAGAATTTGTAAAAATAAATTTTCATTTTCTTAGTTTTATTTATTATTATATTGTATTTAGTTTAATTTAAATAGTTATTATAAGTAATTAAATAGTTTTAATTAATATTAAATATTAAAATAATCAAAAAAATATTTTTCTTTTTTATAAAATTTTCTTTTCATTTTAAGTTTGTAAAAAAGTCATTTGCACCCCCTGTAGTTTGTTTTTGTTCAATTCCCACTTTTCCAGTACGCATTTAGGTTTTTAGGTTTATTTGCATTTCTGTAATTGTTAATACTGTTCCATTATCATTCCAAGCAATCAGTAGTGTAAAAATCAATCAAAATCTCTATCTGGTTACTATTCCTAATCACTCATTCCCAAAACGTTTTCCAAACACAATTTCAATCTCGTTGGGACTTAACGACCCGTGAGTACACTGTGCTTTCAACGGATCATAAAGAGATCACTCTCTCCCTCATTTGACTTAGTTGACCACTCCTGGTTACTGGTTAGTTTGGGGGGAGTCAATCAGTTGCGATCCCAGAGGATTATGTGTCCCCATGTTATTGGTTAACCACATGGAAGGAGATGTATCAACACAAGATTGAAGGAATTGTTGGTCCACCCTTTTGGCCCAAATGTCCTATTCCTAGCAACCTAAAGCCACCCCACCTCCATGTTCCAATTGGAAGACCACGGAAGAAGAGAAGAGTGTCAAAGGATGAGATTGCTGAACAGTCAAATGTGGTGCATGTGGTGGGCAGGGTCACAATAAGAGAGCTTGTACGGGTCGAAGAGACAACCAGGGGAGAACAAGAAGGGAAGGAGTACCAGATGAGGTACTAGAAAGAACTACTCAGCCAGTGGGATCTTCTGCAATAGAGGTGAGAGCAGGGCCAAGCCAGCCAGTTGGAACACAAGCAAGTGAGGTAGCAGCAGGGCCAAGTCATCAAGTTGGAACACAAGCAAGTCGGGTATCACAATCAACAGTGATTGGTGGAGGTCAAAGGAAGAAGAGGATCAAGAGAAAAGCCAACATCGCCAAGTGAGTCAACACAATTGTGATGTTGCAATAAACTTGGGTTGGTTATTTGTTTCTATGTTTTAACACAATGAGTGTATGGATTATCTAACATAGTTTCTGTCTTCTAGACAATAATTTGTACGTGATTTTTTTTTAGACTTGATTAATTAGGAATGGTATTTGTTTTCATTTGGGTTTACCATCATCATTTGCTGCATAATGCTATGCACAATTATTAGACTTTATGGTTTGACAGCATCATATACTTAACTATATTGAATGACCCAACATCATACAATTTCAGTAAATCGAATGACCCAAACTTGTTTTGACTTTTGTGAGTCAAAGTTGATAAGGAACCAGAAACCAAGTTTGTTGCATAGTGATCAGCAAGTTAAAGGAACATTATTGACTACATTGCTCTTCTTATAATAACAAGCAACTACGATGATCCCACTATAATGCCAAAATCAAAAACTTTTTATTAATATGATAAGGTCAATACAAACCAGGGATGACCTTTAACCCTGTCATGATACAACCCAGAAAGATATCACAACACCTCCATACCAACCTAAACCAACTTAAGGACAATGAAAAAAAAGACCCAGCTTAAAAGGAAAAACTTGTTGAGCTTCTTCAACTGCTGATCCTTCTCCCTCATCAACCTCAACTGCTCCTCCAACTCTTCTTCAAGCTCATTCCTCGCCTTCAACAGGCCAGGAATCANTAAGGTCAATACAAACCAGGGATGACCTTTAACCCTGTCATGATACAACCCAGAAAGATATCACAACACCTCCATACCAACCTAAACCAACTTAAGGACAATGAAAAAAAAGACCCAACTTAAAAGGAAAAACTTGTTGAGCTTCTTCAACTGCTGATCCTTCTCCCTCATCAACCTCAACTGCTCCTCCAACTCTTCTTCAAGCTCATTCCTCGCCTTCAACAGGCCAGGAATCACAGCGACTGCTCGGCAACACATTGGAGGATCCGTCCATCCAATAAACCCACATGACGGACAACAGTAGAATCGTCGTCCTGGGTTCCTATTTGTCCAGCTTGTTTTGATTGTTGCTTGTTTCCCGCAGTCACAAATCAAGACCATATTTTTACCGGACATTGGAAATTGTGAAATAATGTGATAAAACGGTCATATTTAATTACTGGATCGTGGAAAGTGTGTAAAAAGTAAAAACTTCGATTGCTAATTTAGTCCTTAAATCTACAGTATAATTACACGTATACATAGTACCGGTGCACAGTGAAATGACGATACTACCCTCAGTGACATGGCACTTAACGATGAAACTAACGGGATTTGGCTCTCGGTGGCGTTTTTGCACTTTTACGTAACGTTAGTGGTTTTTTTGCACGCCTTTATGACTCGGTCCCATTTTTGCGATTTCGTGATACTTTAGTGACCATTTTTGTAGTTTACCCTTAAAAAATATATTTAACTTGGGGACAACCTCCATTTCATGATTAATTTGTTTTTGTTTTCTTGTTTTTAAGCAAGCTTTCTGGAGCTTAATAAATACGGAGTACTTAAGATCATGAGATGGTTAAGAATAATGGCTAATGACCAAGGTTATAAAAAGCGTGAGGCGTGGCGGCATGGCCGCGCCTCAAGCGTTACGCGCCATGGCGGAGGCTTTGCGTTTCTTAAGGCGTCACTAAAGCGGCAAAAAATTATTTATAGATTTATGTATTTATAATTTTAGATCATATTACTCGTACTATATTAGACATTTATATAGACTATTATTTACTATGTAATTACCATGTCCATATACCAAATAGCCCAAATTCCAAATACTAGTTCAAAATAGCTAAAAAAATAAAAATAAATAAATAAAAAATAAAAATAAAATAAAAAATAAACTGGTTCAAAAAGTGGCGTCACGCCTTACCAAAAGGCGCGCCTTTTCTCGCCTTATTTCACGCCTTTTTGCGCCACGCCTAAATCAGCCTCCAAGGTCCATTTCATGGCGGCGAGGCCACGCCTCGCGCCTTGGCGACACCTTTGCGGCGCCTTGACGCGCCTTTTAGAACACTGCTAATGACACTCACAAGCAGACAAATGGTACAAACTTGTAAGTCTAAACTGAAATTTTGGGTTCCTATGAAACCCCGTTACGCTCCTTTTTATTTAGCAAGTCAATTTTATATATATATTCATCATTGTTGAGTTTGCCTAATAAGAGGTAACAGTTAAAGTCATCAACTAAGCTCAAACTTCTTTTCTAAACAGAAGATCAATATTGCAACAAGCTAATTAATCTATACATAAAGCATGCATCTTATTTATTGAATCTTAAATTCTTTAAACTTAATGTTGACTTTATTAATTTTTTAGCCGAATATTTCATATTAATAAGCCGCGAAATTTTTCGTATCTCAGTTAATAGTTTTCACGATTTCGCAAATGACTTTTGACTTTTTATCTATTATCTATAGTGAGATGAAAGAATTTATATTTGAAACTTTTGAATTCATTGACTTATCATATCTTATATTATATAAAGCTTAAGTAGCTTTATAAATGTAAAGGGGTCATAATAAATGTCCCAAGAATTGGATTAAACAAATTTGATATTGCCTTAAGCAAAATCGAGTCCTTGGATTAAATGTTAGTATGTGTACATTGATTTCAAACAACTCAAGCGTCTCAATTAATAGTAGTTAGTCTTTTTACCTTCCCGTCCATGAGTTACAAATATTTTATCAACTATATAATGTGTCAAAAATCACACACAACAAACCACAACTTCCTCCACACCGCGTGCACATTGGGCTACAACTTATTATGGTGGTAAAGTAAGCATCATATCGTCTTACTTATTTAGCATATCGATTTATATTGTTTTATGTAAATTTCATGTGTGTTTTGTGTGTATAACTATGTAGGACATAAAGATGGTGCTTAGGAGGTTTGGTAGTAACATCATCTTCTCTAATGGTTTAAGAGATCCTACACATCGTTGTCTTATCAATTAAGTGGAACATGCACGAACATTTTCAATTTGATCGAAAATGCAATATATTGATTAACTGTATTTAAGTTACTAACGATCAACTATATCTAATTATTTTTTGCAGCGCGTCAAGAAGCATTAAAGAAAGAGATCGAGACGTCACAAAAATTGTATCAAGAACAAAACATGCAAAAGGCCAATGAACAACAACGACAAAGACAACAACAACAAGAACAACGACACGGCCACCGGTGAAATGAATACTTAGCATTCATATTAGTAGTACGTTACAAATTAAACATGCAATATTTTACTTCATGTAATACCGATATACGGGTTAATACTATTGATTCGTTAGCAAGTAAGTTTATTAAAAATAATGTGACGAACATTCAATTTTTAGTCAATAATTATTACTACACTTTGTTAGTGTATTTTTATATTTTTGCTCTTAACGTAGTTTTTTGTTTTGCGGTGTGTTAATGTCACTTTCTCAATTAAACGTCTTGGAATATTGCGTGACTTTGATGTTTGATATGACTGTGTAAATTTTGTCGATGTTACATATTGAAAATGGGGTAGTATATAATAAAAATATAATAAAAATATCTTCACACCACACTATCATCGTAACAATGAGAATCTTCTAAATCGAAGAAGTATATGAAGGAGAAGAAAATTGTGTTTAGTTAAATGTGGGGTCTATTGATTGATTGGAGCGGGTTTATGATTCGGACTTGGGTCATTGGATCTGATTTTTTTATTATACGAGTTATAATTTATACTCTTGAATATACTAATTACTTTAATATATTATGTTTTTATAGTTTTGTTAAAAATAAAATTTGTTTTATAGTTCGCTTTTAATAATGTCATTTATTTGAACAACGAAGTCCGTCTTTCACAAAAAATGAGAGTTTCAAACATGAACCGAAAATTAGTCCCGAACATTACCAAAAAAACAATTAGATCCAATATGTGTGCATTGCATGGGTCCTGAGGCATTCCAAACATGTGTGCATCGCACGAGGATGAGTATAAAATGTCTCCAACATTAATGTCATCGCTCCATATTTAAAATAATTATGTAACTTATACATATTAAAAAATTACATGTGAAGAGACTCTTTTCAATGTAACATCTTGAAAAAAGTCTCTTCACATATACTCTTTTAATGCCAATAAACTATTGTTGTATATTTGGGCCTCACCATCATACTAACAACCCGACAATTTACACAATCATTTTCACACGGGTCCTGAGGCAGCCCAAGTTATTTATGATGAAAATTAGTGGCAAACATAGTTTTTGACTCGACCTCAATTAAAACTGACATAAATAAAGGCACCAACATTTTTCATGTCATGCTAACAAAAGTTGTGGTAACATCACAACTTAGGAACTTATTGACCAACAAAAGTTGTGGTAACATCACAACTTATGAACTTATTGTCAATAAACTATTTTAAATGTGTGTCATGCTTAGAAAATATGTGTTACCATCACAATTTATATATATAATGATGAAAATAAGTGCCGAATCTTACATGTCAATAAATTAGGGCTGAGCAAATCCCGACCGAAACCCGAAAACCATCCCGATCCCGACGTCCCGAATCGTCCCGAATCCCGAACCGACCATACTCTGGTCGGGACTCGGTTTGGGTTTTTGAGCTTGTCGGGATTCGGGTCGGGTCGGGAGTCGGGACGAAGTCGGGCTTACAATGAAAAACCATACAAATCGGTTTTGTTTCGGGACTCGGGACGGGATTCGGGATGATTCGGGCTAGACTCGGGTCGGGATTCGGTTAGGATTTTCAAGCTTGTCGGGATTCGGGCTTCATCGGGACAGGTCGGGACGGGTCGGGTTCCGGCCCGATGCACACCCCTACAATAAACTATTTTGAATGTGTGTCATGCTTAGAAAAGGTGTGATACAATCACAACTTAGATATATAATGACGAAAATACGTACCAAAGATTACATATTAGTTTTATATCAAAATATAGGGATGTTACAATTTTGAAAATAAATACAAAATCTAAACTTTATAAATAACTACTAATATGTCATAAAAAGTTTAAATATAATATTACAATCTTGAGAATAAATACAAAATATAAAATTTATAAATAACTACTAATATGTCATAAAAAGTTTAAATATAAAATTTACCGATCAGACTTACAAAAGTCTAATAACGAAAAAAATTACTGCACATTACACTATGACCAATTAAATAGAGCCCGTGTGCAACGCACGGGTCTGAATTACTCGTATAATAAAAGATTAAGTAGTCTTATAAATGCAAAGGGGTGTTAATTAATGTTTCATGACTTGATTTTGCTATTGGGAGGCTTCATGTGTAAGTACCTTAGTTTATGTTGCATGCTTAAGTGGTAAGTACATAACCTCAAAGAATACAAACCAAAAATGCCATGAATGCATAAATTAAACATACCAATTAGTGGTTAGTCTTTTTACCTTTCCGTCCATGAGTTACAAATATTTTATCAACTATATAATGTGTCAAAAATCAAACACAACAAACCAGAACTTCCTCCACACCGCGTGTACATTGGGCTACAACTTATTATGGTTGTAAAGTAAGCATCATATCGTCTTACTTATTTAGCATATTGATTTATATTATTTTAAGTAAATTTCACGTGTGTTTTGTGTGTGTAACAATGTAGGACATAAAGATAGTTCTTAGAAGGTTTGGTAGTAACATCATCTTCTCTAATGGTTTAAGAGATCCTACACATCGCTGTCTTATTAATTAAGTGAAACATGCACGAACATTTTTACTTTGATCGAAAATGCAATATATTGATTAACTGTATTTAAGTTACTAACGATCAACTATATCTAATTGTTTTTTGTAGCCCGTCAAGAAACATTAAAGAAAGAGATCGAGAAATCACATAAATTGTATCAAGAACAAAACATGCAAAAGGCCAATGAACAACAACGACCAAGACAACAACAACAAGAACAAGAACAAGAACAAGAACAACAACAAAAACAAGAACAACGCCACGGCCATCGGTGGGATGAATACTTAGCATTTATATTAATAGTACGTTACAAATTAAACATGCAATATTTTACTTCATGTAATACCGATAAACGGGCTAATACTATTGATTCGTTAGCAAGTAAGTTTATTGAAAATAATGTGACGAACATTCAATTTTTAATCAATAATTATTACTACACTTTGTTGGTGCATTTTAATATTTTTGCTCTTAATGTAGTTTTTTGTCTTGCGGTTTGTTAATGTCACTTTCTTAATTAAACGTCTTGGAATATTGCGTGACTTTGATATTTGATATGATTGTGTAAATTATGTCGATGTTACATATTGAAAATGATAGTATATAATAAAAATAGCTTCACACTATCATATTTAACAATGAGAATCTTCTAAATCGAAGAAGTATATAAAGGAGAAGAAAATTGTGTTTAGTTAAATGTCTGGTCTATTGATTGATTGAAGCGGGTTTATGATTCGGACTTGAGTCATTGGATCTTATTTTTTATTATACGAATTATAATTTATACTCTTGAATATACTAATTACTTTAATGTTTTAAGTTTTTATAGTTTTGTTAAAAATGAAATTTGTTTTATAGTTCGCTACAACGAAGTCCGTCTTTCACAAAAAATGAGAGTTTCAAACATGAACCGAAAATTAGTCCTGAACATTACGAAAAAA
>LBNU01037212.1:27456-49177 GCA_014162995.1 Artemisia annua | reverse complement strand
TCAAAATCACAATTTTTTCACATGGGTCATCTTAAAAACTAATAGTATCAAATGAGTATTTATTAAAAAGTAATAACTTATCAAAATCAAAGTGCCCAAAAATCTTCTTCCTAACATACTATCCAAATCCATATAGAGACCAACTTGAAGAAGAGCTTTGAGGGGTGCCACAAAAGCTCACGGTGAACCTTTCTCGGACTCATCCAAATCTGGGGAAAAAAATAAAAAATACATAAGCAACAAAATTATAATAAAACCGCAAGAAAGTAAGAAAATAAAAAAGTTGGATTATGTACCCCCTTTACTTCTGTCTAATCTAAGTAATCTTTAATTTCATGAAAGGGAGGGTAGTTTAGTTAAAGTAGTTGAGTTAAAAGGTCATCAACTTTCGTTAAAAAAAAAGGTCATCAACTGCCTAATAGTTAATTAGTTTTATCATGAAGAACAAAGAAATATGAAATAATGGGATCAGTAGTATACGTTCATTACAGCTAACTATATCGACATAATTTATAAGATAAGTTAAGTAGATTGTCTAAAAGCCATGATAGTTTTACTGAGATGAGGTATTGAAATTTGACATGGGTCATCTTAAATCAAACTGCAATTTTTTTCAGAATCACAATTTTTTCACATGGATCATCTTAAAAACTAATAGTATCAAATGAGTATTTATTAAAAAGTAATAACTTATCAAAATCAAAATTGGTTTAAAGTAACAGAATAAAATCTTTATCACAAAAGATTAACAAAGGAATAGTTGAAAATAGAGATTTACCTTCATATGAGCATGTGGGTCTCCACTAAATATGATCATAATTTAGGATATTTTTGAGATGAAATTAAGCTCATATGATGCGATGTGTTTTGCTAAAATAAGATTTTTTATTAAAATTAGGGTAAAATCAGCTTCACTTGTGAAGAACTCGGTAGAGTCTTCACATCAATAGTACTTTGCAAAAGTAAGTTGACAATACTTATTTGATAGATTGTGGGTAAGCCAATCCCTCTACCCCAAGGACTATACAACTATGCTGATGCAAATGCAATTGCGGGACAAACTATCAACCAAACTACTGGAGCTCCCTAGACTCTTTGTGAGTTAGTCATGCTTCATATTAAATTAAGCATCTTCAGAGGAATATTTTGAATAACTACACAAAGATCATATATGGATGACTTCCACAGAACTAAACCGCACTACAATGAAAGAATTGTCAAATTTAATAAAAAAGTTAAAAGTAAAGTAACTCCCAATACCGTCTTCCACAGGTTATGGGTCTCAATACCGTCTTCCACGGTGTATGGGGGAGATTGAGACGTAGACAGCCTCACCCCTGCCTAAGGTAGAGAGGCTGCTTCCGGTTCTACCAAAGGTAGAAAAGGAATTCCGACCTTGCAAGGGGTGAAGATCGAACCCTTGACCTCTGTCTCTAGAGGCAAGGGTGTTAACCACTTGATCCAACCTTGCTCTTAAATTGTCAAATTTAATGACACCAGCATATAACTTAAGTTACCACAAAACACCCGTTCCCAAAACTAATAAATAGTGTATTGACGCTTAAACACAAAACTACCCTAAGTCTATAATTTATTTATAACTAAACACTGAACCTAAAAAAGCTTAACGCTTTACACCTATTCAAACCAAAAATCCATAAATTCAATCAATATAATAATGGTCATCAAGATTATGTCAGATATAGAATGAGGTAGTAAAACCACGAATTAAACAAATTACTGAAAGTAAGAATACCCTGAAGATATGAGACACAACTTAATTCAGCACCACCGTCGATCAAGTCATTACTGTTGATCATCTTCATAGTTTTTTAGTTTCGATTAGGGTTTTTTTTTTTAAATTGCCGTAGGATTTTGGGGATGGGTTGAAGAAAAATTGGGTTGGAACTGTGTCGACAGCCAAAATTCTTTTGTGGTTTTGTTTTTTCTTAATTTTCAGTTTTGGCCCCTAAGTATTGTAGATGACCCCCGCGTTTTTAAAGTTTTAATTTTTTTTTATAGTTTTGACACATATGGTTTTTAGCTCAAATTTTCTTCAAAAACGAATTTACAAATTCTATTGCCAAATAAGGAAGTATTAAGGAAGTATTTATGATTTTTTAATAAAAAAAATCAAATTAAAAAAATTATTACCAAATAAGGTATGATTTGATTTAAAAAGTCCCCACCAGGGGTTTTGTTTTATTAGGAAAAAGATATCGTAGTAGAAATAGATTTATTAACTCAAAGTGCCTAAAAATTGATGCGGCATGAGAAATTTACTTTATAAAACGTTATAATAGTTCACTGCTGAAAATCAAATTCGAAAAATACTCCTCCTCAACAATTGCTTGGAGTTGTCCTTGTTAGCTATATTTATTCCATAATCTTGTTTTGTTGATTTGTTTTTTGGGATTTTAAGTCGATAATATAGTTAATGACATACATAAAAAGACAAATTATACAAACTTGGTGGATCCAAATTAAAATTTAGGGAAGTGGGAAAACCCCCACTTATCATCAAATTTAAAACTAAAATCCGATTAAAAACGAATTTTTATGTCGTCATGACAAACATAAATTATCAATGACTCGATGAATAGGTTAACTAAACACTACGTACCCTCCAAGCTTAATGCATAGTCAATAGCAATAAATAATAATCGATCAACAAATGAAATCAATCATTGTGCATTAACCCATTGATATGCTACTGGGATTTTTTCCACCCAATAACATGCCATACTGCACAATGGCGAAACCATGAAACTAAGATTGTGGGGGACAATTTTTTTTTTTTTGACAATAGCAATAAAATGCGATAAAAAATGATGATTGAAATGATAAATCGAGTATTATTACTTATAGGTGAAGGATTAATAAGGTTTTACACTAGAGGGAGTGGGCATGACTCACCCCATGGTGACCGACTCACGCGCGACACACCGAAAACAGTAACCCATGTCACGGGCAAAATTGCAAAGTATGGTGAGTTGCTCACCATTATTTTTGGCTGACAAACTGGGCCCCACTCCAAACAACTATCCGTTTTAGGCTAAAAAAATAATAAAAAGAAAAAATAAAATAAAAATTACAACACCCTATTTTTAAATATAAATACCCCAAAACTTCACCATTTCATACACATCTTCTATATATTCATAACTTTCACAACAAATATATTTCATTTTTACAAAAAAAATATGATATGGCTTGTTCGGTTCCACATACCATCGATGAAATCATGGCTTTAGTTGATAAACTAATTGCGGAGGATAGAGCTTTTCAGCAAGCATTGTGCGACTTAGGTACTTAGCCATGTAATTTGAGAAAGGATGCAAATTTAAAGATGATTTGACCAACCAGTTATCAGCTTCGGTTTACAAGCTCTAATAATGACCGAGGAATAAGATATGCATCTCTCAAACTCTTTGAGGGACGTTAGGGAATAAGTGTTGTAAGTCTGGAATCAGAAGACAAATCTCATCAACTATTATTGATCAATATAAATGCTTGATGAGAACCGTTGGATGATTTGTGTTTTCGTATCGTATCGTCATTTGTGTTTTAAATTTCGTAGTGTCATTTGTGTTTTAAATTTCGTATCTTAGTTTGTTGCCTTTTTTCTGTATTGTAATTTTATTTTAATGAAGTGGTGTTTTACTTTTAATTTCGTACGTGTTTGTTTTTAATTTCGTACGATTACATTTACGTTTACATTCACATTTACGTTTTTAGTTTATAAATATAAAGTATTTAATTAAATAAAAAATAGGATTAAAAGATGAGAGAGGGTGACCAAAACGAATGTATGATGGGAGGGAGTAAGGGGAAGTGAGAGGAGAGAGAAAGTTGAGGTGGCGGCGAGTGGCTCACACACTACTCCCTTTAGCCTTATAGTGTTGAATGTTGGGCTTTAATGTGTGGATGGGGCAATTTGAGTTTTACGTAGGGGCACTTTTAAAAAAAATCAAAATCGAAGAAATAATACACTAAGATCTCATCTTGTTGGCCTGGCCATGGAGGGCACCGCCCCTCATATCTTAGCATGCATCTGCCCTTGATACTGCACCATGCTTGGTGTCATTGTCATGCCATTCGTCCTTTCATTAGTGGGTTGGCAAGCTCTATTCGACTTTTTTTTTTCTCTATTTGTTTGTGAGTAAGTGGTGGTATTTTTGACAGTTATAGCGGAGGAATGTGTTTTAGTTATTGTTGTGTTATTGGGTGTTTGCCGAAGTGGCAACCCAATAACATTTATCGGGTGCTTCATGCACCTAGCTCCCTAATGGTAAGAGTGTGATGCATCATGCATGCACCTTTAGGCGATCCATCACTCGGTGGTGGTACCTTTCACGTGCGATCCCCATTGAAACCAGACATCATCACGGTCGGTGGTGCAATTTTCGTCCCTTTATGGTGGTGGTAACCAATGAGCAGAACCCAAGAGAAAATGAGGAAAAGGCCAAAAAATGTGGGCCCCCAACGGTTATATATGAAGTTTTTAAATAAAATTGATTATTAAATTTTATCATTTTATTTACCTATAAATACCCTCACACCTCATTGTTTTTATACACAATGTTAAACATCATCTTTCTCAATATATACACAACTCAAACAAAATATTTTATCTTTTCACATTATCCAAATGAATTCCAAAACATTCATGTTCACAGACTCATCTTAAGAAAAATAGGTTACTAGTAAGAAGTTGTCTTTAAAAAAATAAATAAATAAATAAATAAAAGTGGCGTTGTTTATTAAAAATAAATGAAAACGTGAAAGTTCCCGTTGTTTATTAAATAGAGATCGTAATAGACTTATAGTGCTCATGATCGGTTAGTCGCCGCCTATATTAGTGAGCATCTGATGTACGGTGCATATACATTCCGGAAGAGGTTCCAAATGCATGTAAAGGGCAATATTGTAGACAT
Organism: Artemisia annua; assembly: GCA_014162995.1. NCBI lineage: Eukaryota > Viridiplantae > Streptophyta > Magnoliopsida > Asterales > Asteraceae > Artemisia > Artemisia annua. The sequence goes on along the minus strand of LBNU01037212.1, from coordinate 44,240 downwards.
GATCATGGTTCGAATTCATTCGCATTTTGCTGAAAGTTGTTGAATCACAAGATTTATGGATATGATATGATTTCTTTGGTGTTTCTGGGACTAATAATGACATCAACGTTATACATCAGTCGCCTATATTCAATGATCTGAAAGACGGAATAGCACGAGAGGTTCGGTTTGTGGCTAACGACATAAGTTACAGATGAGGATATTGTCTTGTTTATGGGATATATTCGGAATGAGTGACACTTATTAAGTCGATTTCACATCCAAACAACGATTACCACAAGTGAATACGGTAATAACGAATGCATGAAGCGACAAAGAAAAATATGGCACGAGCGTTTGGTGTTCTCAAGAAAAAATGGGCTATATTAGCCAATCATGCACGGACGATGTCTATTCATAAAATATTGAATGTGATGTACACATGCATCATATTACATATTATGATTCGAAAACACAAGGGGAAGGTAATATCTTTCGACAGACATTCGGAGGAAGCACACCGTAAGGACGACCTTGTACGAACCCATGAACAAACACTACCGGTTATCAGACAAATTAAATCGGGAGACGTGCATCCAAACCTTTAATGTAATATTTTTATTATGAATAAAAGTTTAATTTAGTTTTAGTTAAATTTGTTAAAAAATAGGTTTAGTGTTGGGCTTGATGGTGACCATTGTAAGTAAAAGGCGATGAGTTTGGTTATATGCTAAATAGTGATTTGGCACTACTGTGAAGATGATGAATTTAATGGCCATAGTGCCCGATAATTTGGACAATTACCTCTTATTTTTTCCATTTGCATTTCTCGTATATCTTAATCTTTTATACACATACTTTTAAGTTAAGAGAGCAAATTGACGAAGATGTAACAAACTTGTCGATTTCTTCTTTGTTGTGTAATCACTTTAATTTTTATTATTGTATACATTATTATTTTTATTTATTTTTAAAGGCAATTTATTTTAACCAAACAAATCTATCGTATGCATTGTAGTTTTGAATTTTGTTTATCGCAGATTTTTTTGACAATTTTATCATTCTTATTTATCAACACTTCTATTAACCAGTAATGGCAAAATAGTCATAAGACGAAAAATTAAAAGTATTAATGTATATAATAAAAAAAACATAAATAACTGCTCAACAAAGTAAAATGTAACAAGTTGGATTAATTTATTTTAACCCTTTACCCTTAAGTTAATGATCTTGGCTTGTATATCGTATTTCTTACCTTTGGGAATACATTGATTCATGCTTACATGTTTTAACTAACAACAAAGTAAAAAATCAAACCGCCTTTATAGCAGAAAGGGGTTTCATACTTTCATCGATTCCATATGTCATTACCATTTGATTTAGTCACAACACACGATGGCTGTGACCACTTTATGATGATATCGATATATTATTAGTTTTTCTCGACTAGCATATTTGAAATATAAGAAACTGTTGCAACAAACCACCTAAACACTAAAATACCTTACAAATTACATTATTATTTGAAAATAGCTTAGAATATGTTTATTGCTGTAACTTGTAAATGGTTGCTACATATCATCTTCCTTATCAAATTGTTGTAGAGTATTTAATAAAGTTGTTCAATATTTTTTTTATGCAAAGTCATAAGCTGTTTCAATGATATTTTGTATTTAGAGAATACTCAATATCTAGGAAAAATCATTAACAACTTTTTAGATTTTACGAAAAGATATATACCCAAACATGCATTAAAAACATTGTACATTCAATACTTGCACTTTGGATATATATGAAATTAATTATAAAAGTAGGGTAATATATGAAATTAATCCTTACGAAGAAGATATATATTAGCAATTGTGGGTTGTTATCATTTTTTTTTAATTTCTTTTATGAGTTTTAGAAAGGGTTATTTACGGATTGCATGTTTAGGTTTCACATATAGCAACGATAAAAGTGCACATTGATATATAGTCTGCGGTTTTTTTTTCACAATGCATGGTATTTGTTCAAGCGTGTTGTTGTATGAAGAAGTACTGTATGCTTGTAATACTGTACCAACACGATAGAGGGGAAAGGTTCAAGACCGAATACGACTTCGTAAATATTAGGGTTAATGGCATGTAATAGCTACGTATTTTTCCACTTGTGCCATTATCAGATACCAACCCAAAATATTACAATNTAAAGATTGAGTGAATCTAGTATTATTCATACTGAATATCTAGGAAAAATCATTAACAACTTTTTAGATTTTACGAAAAGATATATACCCAAACATGCATTAAAAACATTGTATATTCAATACTTGCACTTTGGATATATATGAAATTAATTATAAAAGTAGGGTAATATATGAAATTAATCCTTACGAAGAAGATATATATTAGCAATTGTGGGTTGTTATCATTTTTTTTTAATTTCTTTTATGAGTTTTAGAAAGGGTTATTTACGGATTGCATGTTTAGGTTTCACATATAGCAACCATAAAAGTGCACATTGATATGCGGTTTTCACAATGCATGGTATTTGTTCAAGCGTGTTGTTGTATGAAGAAGTACTGTATGCTTGTAATACTGTACCAACACGATAGAGGGGAAAGGTTCAAGACCGAATACGACTTCGTAAATATTAGGGTTAATGGCATGTAATAGCTACGTATTTTTTCACTTGTGCCATTATCAGATACCAACCCAAAATATTACAACAATACCCATCAAACTTTGTTTGTTTTGTGTTGATATCAACAAATTCACCTCTTTTACCTACAAACTTCAGGGCAAATGACAGATGTAAATGCCACGTCATTTTTTTTTTACTATCGAGTTCCACATCATCTGCCTAATACAGATTCCACATTCATGTTGCATCGATTGTTACTGTATACAACTATTCTTGAAAAAACCATTTCATCTCAAAAGATTATCACTATTAAAGGATTATAATAATATGAGTTAATTACAAAATCCTTCTTCTACCTTACAACTATTCTTGAAAAACCCATTTCATCTCAAAAGATTATCTCTATTAAAATATTATAATTATTTGAGTTAATTACAAAATCCTCAACAAATTACATTTAAGAAGAAGAACAACATCAGACGCCATTATTGCAGTCTTCACCTCATAAATACACTGGTTGTTGCAGTCTTCACAGTTGTGGAGGCATTTTTTTTCAAAGATGATGGTAGGTGGGTTGCCGGAGATGGCCGAAAACCATCAACGGAGAAGATGAATGGCCGGTTTTTGTTGGAGTATATGAGTGGCAGCGAGGCAAACGAATGGTGACGGTTTTTTGTTTTTCGGCAGATTGTTAGATCCGACCACCTCCATGAATAGCATTGATGACGGTGACCGGAAATAAGTGGTTGTAAATAAAGGTGGTATTGGCTTTATTTGTGAGTTGGATTTGTTATTGAAGGCAATTGGCTGGTTCATATACGCATCTCCCCGTTGCCATACCACCCATATATAGGTTTGACCTTAAAAAAAATAAAAAAAATCCACGTATTGTTTATTACCGGCGTAGCCGGTTGCCTGTTAAGCCACGTAAGCAAACGTATGAAAATGAAAAAAATTTATAAAGTTTGATGGGTATTATTTTAATATTTTGAGTTAGTATCTGATAATGGCACAAGTGGGAAAATACGTAGCTATTACATGCCATTAACCCTAAATATTATGCATAGAGACATGGTAACGTGTTTTGTTGGCTCGAAAATTAGTGGTCTATAAACTTCCTAGAAAACATACAACATCTAATATTTATGTTATTTAAAAAACAATTTGATGCATTTTGCAAATCTTAGTTTAGGTTAAAGTTTTATTTTATTTATCTTTGTTAATCGTTACCTAATTATTAATCATGTATGATTTATAATACTAATAAGCTCTAAATCAAACACAGGGTTTTTCATGCATTTGTTAGCAACAAATCACTAAAAAACAATAATTTAAGAAGCTATGACGCGAAATCCACCGGTTGTGTTAATTATGAAAATGGTTGGTTCAAGAAGAAGAATACAAATATTAAAACAACGAAGCCCAATGTGATTTCTTAATGTACGTGATGGACTGAAGGTTTGAATAAATCTCCCTGTCACCTACAATTGTTATTATTATTAGTCGTTTGAGGTGTTCGGAGAATCTCTCTCGTTCGCCCAAATCTTGATATATTCGCCACTTTAAAACCTTATATTAAAATTCTCCAAAATAATGAGTGTGATGTTATATCATAACTTTTACATCATTTATGTAAACCATGTTATCTAAAGTCTCTTTTTCACCTTAATGCGTCGGTGCCAAGTAGGTAAATAAAATATCAACTAAACATAAGCCATAGTTTTATTATCAACAAAAAGAAGGTTCAAGTCTTTAAATAGCAAGCAGCAGCAAAAATATTTTCTAATGTTTTATTTGAATATGTGACCTGAAAAAAGTTTCGCAATTTTTCACTTTCAAATTTTGTTCCAGCAAGCACACATATCACTTTCTTACCTGAAACACTAACAAATACGTGAAATTTTGATGTGATTTCGTAGGTAGGGAGATTAGGTGCAATTTGTTAACGATTTTATGAGTCATTTTGTTAGGCAAATTTAGTGTCCAATGATATCTGATAAGGATTTGAACATAAATTAGTCTAAGTAAAGAAGACTCGATGATAATAAAAATCAGCGAGCAGCCTTAGAAGAGTTCAAGTCATAGACATCGTTAAGGAAGTCGAAAATTACTTGAAGACATACTTATCAGCTGACATGGATATCAGCTAATATGTAGAAGAAACTCGCTAAGGGCTAACACTGAATTAGGGGATGACAATACCATGATAAACTTCATCACTCTTTGATAACTACCAACTGAACATACCTCAAATCTCTCTGAGTAATTTAGGCAAGATTAAATTGATAAAGCAAAAGAGAGGGACAAAAGAGTCATTCAAATTAAAGTACTAACTAGTACAAGTTGGTGAAAAGATTGTAAACAGTTGGGAGAACTGTTCTCAAAATAAGGGTTGACATGTTTCCAAAAATAGAAGAGCATTGAATGCAATTGTATGTCTCCACTAGATTCTTGACACGTCCCAACTACCCCACGATCAAGTCAACCTCGCACCACTATTTAAAAAGAATGTTGGTCAGGAGCAAAGGCTATAGCTTCTCATTATTATTGTAAAATCATTAGAAGTGCATTTACTCATTTGTTCGAACTTCCAGGTAGACAGCTGATCCTATCAGCGGGTCTATATAAGTTCGCTTGTAAACTTGATATTCATCAAGTTTACATGTTCAAAGAGTAATCCTTAAATTGTCATTCAACTAGTGTGATCCATAACATTTTGTAATTCTTTGATTATACATCAATAAAGCATTCTTTGATTATACATCAATAAAGCATTACATGTTGTGAAAAGTTAAACATTGTGCCGCACTTAAGTTGTTTTATATTTTGTTTCACAAAACTGGCATAACTTTAGACAACAATTAGTATCAGAGCACGTTTGATCTTAAAAATCTTTTTTAAGTGCTCAATGCAAAAGAACTTATTCAAAACTTTTGAAACCAATATCCTATTAGGTCAGGAAACAATGACAATGCTAAAAACCCTGGAAACATATGATAGTCCTTGTTTTCCACCTGGTGGTAATGGTGGTAGTACTTTCCTATACATGCCAAGTAATGACCTTCCACAACTCCTAGATTCAGGGGGGAACTAATTTTACTCCTGTCCCTTTACTAGATATAGATGATTTTCTATACTTGAAAGATAGGTTTCTAGTTTACTTTGATGGACTAGAACCTTTCCTTTTGGAAGTTCTTGAAAATGGTCCATACATTCCTGAAGCTCTCACCTCTACACCCGAAATTTTTTACCTAAACCTTCAAAATAATGGTTTGTTGAGGAAAGAATACTTGAAAACCAAGATAGTATGTTAAAAAGTATTATCATTTCTGCCCTTCCTAAGGACACCATGAAGTCAATTATAAGATATAAAAGTGCCAAAGAAATGTGGATTGGATTAGTTATAGGGCATGAGGGACCCTCCGAGACCAGTGACACCAAGATTGCAGCCCTTAGGCTAAAATTCAATGCCTTTAAGGCACTTGATGGTGAAAAGATTGCACAAACCTACACTAGGCTAAAGATCTTGTTAAATGACCTCTCAAACAAAGGTGTTACATTCCTGAAGCTGAGGTCAATGCTACTTTTGTCAACAGCTTGCCCAGAAAGTGGCCGAGTCTAAATCAGACTCAGAGCGCAAGCAACTCTATAAAGAATGATAGCCTTGCTAAACTTTTTGGGAAGTACAAGTATGAGCAGGAACTCATTGACCAAATATATTAGCCTGAAAACAAAAAGGTTTATAAACAAACCTCTATATCAAATGCTTTGTTTTCTAACTCTCATGTGCAGGTCCCTGATAGTAACTCTGATGTAGAAAAAGACACAAGGAATAGTCAAGAATTTCTGGCTGACTTAACCGCTTAGTTTCAAGACAAAGCTCTTCTCGCAAATCAGAGAAGATTCTACAAAATGTCCGAGAGAGTTGGTATAGCTAAAGGAACAACTGACAAATAAAAAAGTCTTGTTTTAAATGTGAGTGGACTGAACACTTTCAGAAGGACTGTCCTAAAAACATAACTTCAAATCATTCCTATCCCTCAAAAACCAACTATCAAACTAACTCATCGTACACAAACAATCGTCACTCAAAAGGGTCTGATAAACTGGAAAAGGATTACAAAGCCTTATACAAAGGCAAGAAAGCTGAACTTGCTATTCTCACTGAAAAACACTCCGCTCCCAACCAAAAAAGGGCAAAAAAAAAGGAAACAAATGACTAATAGCTGAAAATTATGATTGGGACATGGAAAACTTGTCCTTTAATGATGATGCTAGGTTAGGGTGTTGGGTTGAAATCGCCATCAAAAAAGGAGATTTGAAAAGGTTTGCATGATATCGAGATAGTGGTTGTTCTAGACACATGACAGGCGTGAAACCGTGGAAGGGGTGAATACAGTCTTTTCAACTAACTTGAAGTTTAATAACTTCTAGTCTCAAAGAACAATCAAGTGGTTTTACACAACAACAGTTACAACCACAATCACACCCAGAATATATAAAGCGAGTAAAGAGATAGACACCACGCTATATACTGGTTCAAGATGGGGGGTTTATACCATCCGTACGTCCAGTTGCGAATCCACGAGACCGATACTCTTACTAAGTATAATCCTTATGGTGGGTTACAAACCGTTGCAACTTTACTCCACCGATATGCACAAAGATCGATGCTTACTAAGAAAAGCAACTCTCAACGGTATTTTGCTCTCGAAAACCACCCATAAGAACCTCGTGATTCGACTTAACCACTAAGACCACTAAGAGTACAAAGACTTCCCTAACGGAAGTATCAAACCCCAACTAGATCGACACACGGTCTAAGCTTGACCACTAAGGTACTTCTTACAACTAAATTCAATGAATAATAGTTGATTTTTCAAACCAAGTCCTACCCTAATCTAGAGACTTGATTATAGTAGAAAGGTTATAGAGAAAAAGTCCCCGACACAATTCACAAGACTGGATTAGGTTCTTGTGAATCTCTTTTGTGAAATTAAGTGTTTTTTCAATTAGAGATAGAAGAGAATTTGAACACAGTGAGATAGTAGACTTAGAGGGTTGAGAGAAAAGAAAATGAAGAGAAAGAATAATTGGCAAGAGGTAAGATGTAAAAGACAAGAGTGGGGTATTTATAACCAAAGAACCCCAAAATCCTGATGCGCCATGTGTGCTGGTCACGCGTTGGCGTGCCATCCAGCGCGTCGGAGCCAGCCCGAGAATTTTGCGGGTTTTTGTTTATTTGTACCCGACTCTTGTTAAACCCCCGATTGAACTTCACCTTTGACCTTTCCAGTAACATTCCAGCACTCAAAGTAGGATAAGGTCAACCAACTCATTTAGTCAAGGTTTATGTGTTTAAAAATATTTATGAAGTGAAAACTAGATAGTTAGGGGTTTAGTCCAATTTCAAAGAGAAAAGAGAAGAACCATTGGACATTATATATTGGGTAATAACCTTTGAGTATTCTCCAATGGTTGGTTATTACCTTGCCTCTCAAAATTTAAAATTCAAAGTTCAAATTCAAAAACTAGTTTGTATAGTGTGAGTTGTATGATGTGATATCTTTGAGTGTGTAAGAGAGATGTGTAAGAGTGTGTGTGAGGGAGTTTGGTGGCAAAACAAGACTTGGAGAGGAACGGTTAGGAGTATGTGAGTGAGTTTGTAAGAATGTGTCAAAGAATGGGTTGGCAATCTCAAACTTGGAAAAAAGCTTTTGAGTATGTGAGTTGTAATTTGAAATTCAAATTCAAATTGGTTAGTGATTTTGAGAAGGATAAGTATAGGAGAAGCAAAGTGAATGACACATTGGTAAGAGTGTGTAAGACATGTGAGTTGGCAATGAAGGTGTAGAGGTAAGATGTGGGAGGTAGAATGAAGGGAGGTGTTATTTGAATTAAAATTCAAAATAGAAGAGTTGTGAGTGTGTGTGTGTGTGCATGTGTGTGTATGTGTTTAGGCATATGATAGTGTGTGTGTGTGTGTGTATGATTCAAATTCAAATTTGAATATTAAGAGCGTGTGAGAAGTAGTAGAGGCATAGGTGTGTAAGAAAGTGATGTAGTCATTCTAAGAATCACACATATAGAATGTGGTAATGGTGAATGAAGTTTGGAGAAGAAGAATTGTGGTGAATTTGAGTTTGGATGATAATACGGTAAAGAGAATGTGTAGGAGATATTGTTGGAATGTAGGGGACACAAGTATAATTGTGTGTAATAAAATGTAAGAGGATGTTTGTGTGGGATATTTGAAATAATCAAATGATATTTATATTTTCATGAACTCAAATTCAAGTATTCAAACTTGATAATCCTTAACTAACATACAACTAAATCATTCACTAATTATCTTGATGCAAATAAAATGATTGCTTTTCATCAAGGTAAATCAACATCTCATAAATGAGGTAATTGTGTTTACGCAAAATGACATCGACTTAATTGACCAACAAGGGATTAAACCCATTACGTGATTAGTAAATACAGACGTAAGGATTATGGTCACTTGAATACTTTCCTTTATTATTTCTAGTGAAAGTATAAACCTCCTTGGTTTGAGGAAAAACTATTTTGCCTTGGCTCGAGGATTTGTAAAAACGTTTATGAGTTGGCGTTTTTGTAAAAATCGAGAGGACTTCTTTTGGGCATCTCTCCAAGTCTAAATCTTAAAGTAAGCTTCTCAAACATTATATAGAACCTTAAATGAAACAAGAACCTTAGTCGGGTAAGAGGAAAACCGACTTGGAAAAACCTAAACGATCGGAATTCAGCAACTGGCGTGCTGCTGGTGTATAGCTCGCGCGAGCCAGCGCACCAGGTCTAGACTTCCTGATTTTTGGGTTTTGGCTATCGCTTGTTGTAATTGTAAGTGTTCCGAACGTATATTTGCCATCATTAAAACATTATAAGGGCCTTGGTCATTTTTGCACCAACAACAGGGGTTAAGCATTATCTGTACAAATACACATAGAAACCAGGTCCTAAAGTAGTCCTTAGAGATAACTTTATGGGGTCTGCAGAGGATATGGTTCAATAAACTGCAATGGAATAGTTTTTACCAAGATTGCATATGTTAATGGTCTGAAATGCAATCTCATCAGCATCATCCAGCTGTGTGATGCAAAATTCAAAGTACTAGTCATAAAGAAACAAGGAACCATTTTCAATATAAATGATGAAGTTGTGCTGATTGATCCCAGAGTCAGAGATGCATATGTTTAAACATGGCATCTCCTCAATCAGGCATCCAAACTTGTTTCTTTGCCAAAGCATCAGACAATGCAAACTGGCTATGGCATAAGAGAATTTCACATCTCAACTTCAAATACATAAACACCTTAGCCAAACATAATCTGGTTGTTGGTCTACCCTTCCTCAATTACTCAAAAGATAAACCTTGTTCATCCTTTGAGAAGAAAAACGCAAAAGAGCCTCATTCATATCAAGCAACTGAAGATCCCAGCATACATGATCAAGATGTTGCAGCAAAGAAACACGATGAAGGTGCAGGTGTTGGTGGTAGTCAAGATGTTGCAGCAAAGAAACAAGCTGAAGGCCCAGGTGTTCAATCTGAAAGTCAAGTTCAAGCTACTGATGATCCCATTATAAATGATAAATCCCAGTCTCAATCCTAGCAAGCTATTTTTGTTTCATCCCAGCCTACTGCACGAAGAATGACTAGGCAGCATGCTGCACTTGAAAGAATGATGGCCTAACCATAGGTCAATTCTGTTATGTTAATGAACTAGACAATGTTTCATCTAGAACGTTTGCTATGGACAAGTTATGTACTTTAAAAACATATGTGTGTGTCTTACTCTAATTATCATGCTTTGAAAAGTATGAAATTTTATGCACTTGCAATTATATCCATTTGCATTATCTATGGAACCATTTTATGTCTATGTACTTTTATAGATTGACCAAGCTTCTTGTGTGCATAATTTGTATCTTGTGTGGACTGTCTCTTATTGCAAAGTCAATACTTCATAAGAATGTTGACAATTAAAAGTCAAAAACCAAATTGATAACTATCTGCATAAACATAAGGCAGTAAAGCCAAAACTAACCAAAGTCAATACTTCATAAGGATGTTGACAATTAAAAGTCAAACCTAACCAAATTCATAACCATATGCATAAACATAAGGTAAACTAAACAAATTCATAACCATCTGGGAGACAAAGTTACTACCTTTCAAGAGAATCTAAGTTTAGAACATACTACATAATAGCTTGGACAAGGTTGTTACACTACCATGATGGCCTAACAAGTAATTACATTTTCACATAACACAAAATACGGTCATCATACATTAAAGCTAAAAAGTTAACCAAATGCATAAACAGTAAAGAACAATATCCAACTGAGCACCAGGCAAATCTTCCACTTACACATAATCCTGAGCAGCTTCTAATCTTTCCTCAAGCTCATTTCTCCCCCTCAAAAGGCATGGTATGATCATTCTTGAACGAGCACACATTTTTGGATCATACCATCCTATCCACCGACAATATGTGTAACACTCCAACCCGAAAAGGGCTAAAGCGTAACATTATGGGGTCAAATCAGAACATAAGCAAGCGGAATACATTAATAATACAAGGTTCACAAAACAGTTCTAAAGAAAAGATAAAAGACTAATTCTAAGCATTACGACTTCCAAATTAATTACAAGTTAAGAACAAGAAGGGAATCTCTAAGTCTATCTCTAATCCATGGGGAGCTATCAACAATGTAGTCCACTAAGAGCTCCGAAGCACTCTTCACCCAACCCAACTTCCTTCTAAAAACCTGCCGCAGGAAAAGAAATGCGGCTGACCTTAAAAAGCCCAGTGAACAGATATAAACAAACGAAACTAATAACAAAAGAAAAACGAAGGTGAATACGACATAGGTCCAAGCGAACCTGCTGAGATAGAAATCAAGAATATGGAAACATGGAATATGATTAAAGGAAATACGGATAATGGATATCAAACAATCAACAAAATGAAATGAGTCATAAGTGTAAGCAAAAGAAATAAAGCAGGCATGAGTTAATCACATTATAGATGACAAGATAATAAGAATCATAAAGAAGTAGAACAAATAGGACTGCCCAACAATATATATACTAATTGTACATTGGAGTCATGACCTCCATTGTACCAAATGTGAAAGGGGTGTATTGCACACACACACCAAAACATTCACCAAATAATACTAAACTAAGTACCTAGGATGCATCCATACGCCCCCTGTAAAACAAATATACATATACCATGCTCTAGGCTAAGCATACATACAATAATAATAATGGCCATGGTGCTATAGCATAATAGGGAATGCTGTGGACAAAAACCCACCTCCACAGATAGTGTCAATACCACTGGTGCATCAGTGTCAAGGCCATGGACTCCCCCTGACTGGCTAATAATTCTAACACATAAAGGCAAAACATATAATGGGCATAGAACTAGGAAATGCTATAGGAAAGAAGTATAGCATGCAAACGAATATCAAGCTCATATCAATTTCAAGTATCAACAAATAAGAATCATACAAAGGGAACATAACAATGGTTTAACTGAAGGGATCATAATCAAAACAGTAAACAAAATGGCCTTTACTAAAAAGGCAGAATATCTGTACCTCGAAAACAAATGCAGAAATGAAACAAAGAACGAGAAGAGAAAGCAAATCACTCCTTCTTCACACGATCTACATAATAAAGGTTTACATACTACTTAACTGCTCATTAAAGACTCAACTGATTTTAGGTTGTCAAAATTAGGGTTTACTTGTGATAAGTGTTTCCAGATTAGGTTTAGGGTTTCCTCTTTACAAAATTAGAAGTTTTAGGTTAAGGATTGACCAATTAGGGTTCTAAGTTTACTTTCCAAGAATAGACTTTCCATAAATAGAACTTTCCAAAAATAGTAACTTTCCAAGTTTAGTAATTTTATCCCAATTAGGTAACTTTCTATTTTTAGCAGGTTCCCATATGTAGTAAGTTTCCATAAATAGCAAGTTTCTATAAGTAGTAAGTTTCCTTATTTAGAATGTTTACATAAATGGTAATTAGGGTTTTATTTGGCAATTATGATAGTTTAGGGTTTAAAGTGACAATATTCTAAGCTTGGGACATAGGGTTTACAATGTAATTATTACATATTTTACATATCATACCTTTACCTTACCTATTTTACAAATATAACCTTGTAGTCTCATTAATTGCACATTAATCCTTATGGTTTACTTAATTACCAAACACACCCTCTAGATTTACAAGTACAAAACACACCTCAAAGTATACACCCGACATAAAACTCATGAACGAGAGCACCAAACACCACCATGACACAAAATCGTACTTATGCAACACATGTATACTTATTTACTTGATTTATGACAAAATTAAGTACAATATATGAATTTTTGAAACGTATCAGAAAACCAAACTAAAATTCAACAAAATTCCCACAGAAGCCCATATGTCTTAAGAGTATACTTGAATTTTCCCAGAATTTATTACCAAGTGGAAACCCCTTTCAAATATCGTTTCCCAAAACATGCCCAGAAAGTTAACTGCAGAAACACCCCGAAAGTTTGCATTTAATAGACATACCCAGACATCTCAAAAACATCCACAAAAAATCAAGGAAGTCCCACATAACCCAAATATTAACCTTGAAAAAGGAGAGCTCCCAACTCCTTCTGGTTTGAAAACTAAAAATCAAAAACTACCACTGAACAAATACTCAGCTTTGACACTTAAACACACAAAAAGCAGAAACATTACCAATACAACTCCAATTCCCTTCAAACCAATTGCAAAAATTAAATAAGATACTAAACTAAGTTTTCATGCAAAAATACAGAATTAAACCCTTATGAAACTCGAGCTATAACGCACACATATTCAGCTTTCAAAACTGTCTCATTCAGGAATCCGTTTTAGGCAATTTATAACATGTTTTACTCACACAAACGCACACGAGACCTTCATATATCACAAGACCTGTTTCATTGGTTTATTTAGTCCATAATACCCATGTACAGTAGCCCTTAAAGTCGCACACAATCATATATACACACACACACAAATAAACGACACAACAGCCCACACAAAAATGACACACACCATACCACGTATTTATGTAGCATGCCCCATTATTAATTATTTTAGGGTTTGTTCCAGATTTAGAAGGCACATTATCACAGATTGGATTGGGGTTAAATAGATTAGATTAGGTCGAATGTTATAGGGGTCGAATTAGATAAGAACAAGAGTCGAATGGAGCAGTAAATATCAGATCTTATATACAAGTTTTAAACATGTTAAGGTACGATTTCATGTGGCCTGTCTATGGTGTATATATTACGAACAACAAATACATAATTAGATCAGATTAGAGTCGAAATAGAAAACAGAAACATGAGATTGAATTCACACGTTTTAGCATGTTATAGATTGTGATTTTATGTGGCGTATTCAAGTGTTAATAGGCGGCCAAAACAGCAACCAAAACAAACATGCATACGAATAGATTAACATGCACATGGCTAGGTTTAGATGTGGTTAATTTCAGGTTATAAGCATATGTTTGTGTATCGCATGGATTCAGGAACAAGAGAGGATGATGATGATACATTGGCTGATTCGAAACAAGAAGATAACAAGAACATGAAATAGCCCACGAATCAAAACCCTATTACTTCACGAACAACACCACAACAACAACTTTGAATCCTAAGAACTTAGAGAGAAAAAGATGACATGAAACTTATGTGAGTTTATTTCTTGTGTCCAAGGACGGACCTTTATGGAGGCAGGGGAGGGTCCCGGCGCCCTCAAAATTTGCGGCACCTAGTGTAAAAATTATATGTTTTAGGGGTAATTTAGTTGAGGTTACAAACAAATCTCCGATTCGGCCCCTCCAAAATAAATTCGGCCCCCCTAAAAAAATGTTCAAGTTCCGCCACTGCTTGTGTCGTATGAAGAGAGGAGAGGTAGAAAAGACCGTATCATATGGTAAACAAAGAGGAGGAGCGTGTTTTTCAAATAGGAAACAAATAAAGAGAATAAATGTGATTGATATGGTATAACTGTGATACGTGATTCATGGGCTGAATTGGAGTTCTTATCCTTTTGTAATTTGTGTTTGTCTTTGGTAAGTTGGAACAAAAACGTGTATCTATTTTAGGAGGTTTTAATTGTAACAAACTTTATATTATGTAGATATCTTAGGTTAACTTTTATTAAATGTATTTTATAACATAACATATAGTTTAGGTGTTTGATTAATTAATACAAAACTTAGGTAAATTTTCAAATTAGATGTAAAATTGTGAATTAGAAATTAGGGTTTTACAACTTGACCCTTAATCATGAATATGGCAAGTCATAAACAACCACCATTGTTACAATGTACTTTGCTACTTGCGAAAAAAACTAATACAATAAATCTTAAATCGCACTTACTTGATCAGGACAACCATAGAATCTGTTGAAACTATATAGACCTTGATAGATCTTGTAGCTCTCGTTGATCGTTAGCAGTGTCTATGTAATCACAAACACTCTAATAGAGAATCTCTAAAGCTTGTACTCTAATGCGGAAAACAAATACAAGCAAAAACAATTAATACTAAGAACACTGAATCCTCTATGGATTATATATTAAGAACTTATAAACTTGTTCGTTACATCAAACATAAACTTGTGTTCCTTTTATAGAGAAGGAACTCTAACCTAAACCGTTTCTCAAGAAACGTATAAACTATAAACTTTAAATGATATGCATTATCTTTTCCTAATATAATTCATGCATATCCTAACTACATTACACAATACGCGGTTTAACTATATCCGCAGAAACTAAATATGCTGAAACTATGTCTTCAGCAGTATCACATCTTCAGCAGAATCTGGTCCTTCAGCAGATTCCTTCAGCAGTAACCATCAGCAGAATTCTTACTTAGCAGAATTCCCAACAGAATCGACGCTCTGAGTTGGCCGAGGTCCACGAAGTGCGAATTATAGCTTGCTTACTACACCAGCAGCGTACCATGCTGAAAGGTTTAATGATTTGTAGAAGAAAGGTTTTGGGGGAAAGTTTAGGGATGATAAGTGACGATACAATTGTGGCTCAATGTAATATAGGGAACTGGAATACTGTACAACGGCTTGAAACATGAAGCTACAGTGAAAGACGATTTTGCCCTCACCAATAGTTCGTTGACCTGAGCATTACGAGGAAAGGGACGCAATCGGCCTCAAAAACTCAAGGTTTAGACTCACGACGATGATTTTCTTAAGTTTCAGGCCTTAGCAATGCTTTCTGGCAAGTTTAGGTACCAACGGTGTATTTTTGTCTTTTTTTTTATAACAGTGGCGCGTGATGATCACTATAAGACTAGAGGGAATGGTCACGCCTCCTAAACTTTCACATCACCGCACCTCAACTTTCTCTTTTCATTCACCTCCATTTATTTCCTCTCACCTTTCACCGGTAGTGGTCACCACTCCCCTTACCTTTCATTAAAATAATCACTTTATACAAATATAACCCACACACACTTATAATTAAATATTTAATAATAAAATATACCCACTTTGCACAAATGCCGAGAGGAGAGATGGGTCACCCTTCATCCCTCTCTTTCCTCTTGGCCACGCGTGAGAAATGGTTGGGATAGTGGGGTCACAAGTTAGGACGGATCTACCTGTCACTCCCACTACTTCTATTCATAAAGAGAGATGATTTGCACACTCCCAAAAATGACTGGCACACTCAAAATGTGAGTGTGTTGACATTTATACCCTTACAGACATTTATACCCTTACAGAATAAGAATAAGTCCAAACAATGTGAGGGTATAAATGTCAACACACTCAAAATTTGAGTATGCCAATCATTTTTGGGAGTGTGCAAATCACTTCCCATTCATAAAATACCTACTTTATATAAACATACTTCATAAAATAGGCTCACACGCTTACAAATTAAATAGTTAAGGGGCTTGGCAACACACACGGTAAGGCACGATGCGGGGTGCCTACCGCACGGTAGCACCGCCGCCGTGGCTGCGGGGAGGGCACGGGAGATTCCCGAACGGGGAAACTTACCGCTCGGTGGGGATGTGAACGTTGGAGAATTTGACCGTTGAAACTTACTTTTTGCTTTTTTTTT
>LBNU01037212.1:14742-27280 GCA_014162995.1 Artemisia annua | reverse complement strand
AAAAAAAAAAAGAAAAAAAGAAAAAAGAAAAAAAGAAAAAAGAAAAAAAAAATGAAGTGAGTGAAGGGTGAGGGGTGTGTTGCCAACAAAATTTGAGTGAGGGAAGGAAAAAGTGGGGGGATGATGTGACATAAAGGGATTGGGTGTAAGTGAGTGAAGGGAAATGGGGTGAGGGGTGTGTTGCCAACCCCTAATAAAAAAACATCTCATGAGGCACAATTTCGCACTATAGAATAGAGGTGACGAGGCTCACATTTTGTGCCTCATTTTTGCATTGCTCAAGCATGAGCCTTGGTCTCGTAGCGGTGTCAGAGTGAGGATGATTCTCATTTTTGCATTGCTCAAGCATGACCCATCAACCATCATAAACACAAAGAAACGAAATCGTGAGTGTTCAATGTAAAATTCTTCTTAGCAGTTAGCAATCAGCTCATTTAAGACGTTGATATTCATGAGAAATGATTGGCATGCCTAAGAGTTGTGCCTAATTTTGTGCCTAAACATGTGTGGCAACAATTCATTGGTTGTATCAACCGGACCCACTTCTTCACGATCTAATGAGGTAATGCCACGTAAGTTAGGCACAAAATTAGTCATATGTTTTAGGTCTCCAAATCTTTTTCCGATATTCATTGTATTATCGTCAGAGAGTCAACATATTACACCCATTATATTAACTTCATTTGTATTGTTAACATTTAATTCAGTAAAATCCCGAAAACAACAAAAACATGACAAAAAATAATCGTCAAAAGGAGATTTGTAGGCCACAACTAATTCCATAAAATTATACTCCATTCTAGTATTATTTTTTTTTAGACTTACATCCTAAAAAGTTCATATACTTAATACTTTAGCTTTATATATACTTTGTACTATAAAACCTAGTTGAACCGATTGAACTGTGATCCGGTAGCTTAACCGGGTTAATTAAAAAACCGATTTTTAAAACATTGTATAGTTTAGCTTTATATATACTGTGTGTACTATAAAATGTTATCTAATGTTACAAGTTTTTTCTGGAAATTACAAAAAGTGAGTAGTTCAAATTTGAAAAAAAAGTAGTCTATATAAAAACCAAATTGATCCATATGATACCAAACAATGTTAGACAACACACAGTCACACACTATGCTAGTGTGATCCCACTCTCTCTCTACTCCATTCCTGCTCCTCCAAAAACAAAAAAAACACACTAACTGTGTGAGAGAGATAAAACACAAAACCACAAAAAAATAAAATAAAAAATGAAGTCCCTTTTGTTCATCCTCCTTCTCATCTTCCCAATCTTCCCAGCTGCCAAACCAAAACCAAAAACCCACATTTTACCCGAATACAAAGCCTTACTCTCAATCAAATCCTCTATCACTGACGACCCCCAATCATCTCTTGCCACGTGGAACATCTCCACATCTCACTGCACATGGGCTGGTGTCACGTGCGATAACAAACGGCACGTGACTGGTTTAAACCTCTCTAATCTCAACCTCACCGGAACGTTATCTTCCGACATTCGCCACCTCCGTTACTTGACCAACTTCACCGTCGCTGTCAACAACTTCGTCGGAGTTATCCCGCCGGAAATTGCTGACGTCATCACGTTACGTTCGCTCAACTTGTCGAACAACGTATTTAACGAGACTTTCCCGCCAAATTTGTCGAGCCTTAAGGTTTTGGAAGTGCTTGATGTTTATAACAACAACATGACCGGTGACTTGCCGGTGGATGTGGCCGGAATGACGAGTCTCCGGCATCTTCATTTAGGAGGTAACTACTTTTCCGGCGAGATTCCGGCGGAGTACGGGAAGCTTAGCAGCCTCGAGTATCTGGCTGTTTCCGGTAACGAGCTGACCGGAGCTATACCGCCGGAGATCGGAAACTTGACGACGTTGAAGGAGCTTTATTTAGGATACTACAATGGATATTCCGGCGGAATACCGCCGGAGATCGGAAACCTAACGAATTTAGTCCGGTTTGACGCCGCGAACTGCGGTCTCTCCGGTGAAGTTCCGGCGGAGTTAGGGAAGTTGCAAAACCTTGATACATTGTTTTTACAAGTTAATGGTTTAACTGGATCTATAACTAAGGAGTTAGGTGATTTAAAAAGCTTAAAATCAATGGATTTATCGAATAATGTATTTACAGGTGAGATTCCGGAATCTTTTCGGAATTTGAATAATTTAACGTTACTTAACTTATTCCGTAATAAACTGCACGGTTCTATTCCGGAGTTTATAGGGGAGTTGGGTGAGTTAGAGGTGTTGCAGTTATGGGAGAATAATTTTACTGGTAGTATTCCTGTTAATTTAGGTCAAAATGGAAAGTTAACCTTGCTGGATTTGTCTAGTAATAAGTTGACTGGTTCGCTGCCTCCGAATTTGTGTAATGGGAATAAGCTTGAGACGGTTATTACGTTAGGGAATTTTTTGTTTGGGCCGATTCCTGAGAGTTTAGGTGAGTGTAAGTCTTTGAATAGGATAAGAATGGGGGAGAATTTTTTGAATGGTTCGATTCCGAAGGGGTTGTTTAGTTTGCCTAATTTGTCTCAGGTTGAGTTGCAGAATAATTTGTTGTCTGGTGAGTTTCCTGTGACTGAGAGTGTTTCCGTGAGTTTAGGGCAGGTTAGTTTGTCGAATAATCGGTTGACCGGTGCTTTGCCTGCTAGTATTAGTAATTTTAGTGGTGTTCAGAAGCTGTTGCTTGATGGGAATAGGTTTAGTGGTGGGATTCCTAAAGAGATTGGGAAGTTGCAGCAGTTGTCTAAGATTGATTTTAGTCATAATAGTTTGTCGGGTGAGATTGCGCCGGAGATTAGTGAGTGTAAGTTGTTGACGTATGTGGATCTTAGTAGGAACGAGCTTTCGGGTGAGATTCCTAAGGAGATTACTGGGATGCATATTTTGAATTATTTGAATGTTTCTAGGAATCATTTGGTTGGTAGTATTCCGACGTCTATTGCATCGATGCAAAGCTTGACGTCTGTTGATTTCTCGTATAATAATCTTTCTGGTTTGGTTCCTGGTACTGGTCAGTTTAGTTACTTTAACTATACTTCGTTCTTGGGGAATGCGGATCTTTGTGGACCGTACTTAGGGCCTTGTAAAGAAGGTGTTGCTAATGGGACTCATGACCCACATTCAAAAGGTTCACTCTCTGCTTCTGTCAAGCTTTTGCTAGTTATTGGTTTGCTTCTTTGCTCTATTGTGTTTGCTGTTGCTGCAATTATTAAAGCTCGATCAATTAAGAAAGCTAGCAAAGCTCGAGCATGGAAGCTTACAGCTTTCCAAAGATTAGATTTCACTTGTGATGATGTTCTTGATAGTTTGAAGGAAGATAACATTATTGGGAAAGGTGGGGCTGGGATTGTTTACAAAGGTGTGATGCCGAACAATGAGCTTGTGGCAGTCAAGAGACTGCCAGCAATGAGTCGTGGTTCGTCACATGACCATGGATTCAATGCTGAGATTCAGACTTTAGGAAGGATTAGGCATAGACACATTGTGAGATTATTGGGATTTTGCTCAAATCATGAGACGAATTTGTTGGTGTATGAGTATATGCCTAATGGGAGTTTGGGGGAAATGCTTCATGGAAAGAAAGGAGGTCATTTGCATTGGGATACAAGGTATAAGATCGCTGTTGAAGCTGCTAAGGGACTTTGTTATCTTCATCATGATTGCTCACCGTTGATCCTCCACCGTGATGTCAAGTCAAACAACATCCTTTTGGATACTGGCTTTGAAGCTCATGTTGCCGATTTTGGGCTTGCTAAGTTCTTGCAGGATTCAGGCACCTCAGAATGCATGTCTGCTATTGCTGGTTCTTATGGCTACATCGCCCCAGGTATAACTTCACGATCTTAGCTTTATGCTTCACTTATGATGCTTGATGCTTAATTTGTTTTGTTTCTAATGCTTTTAGAGTTAATGTTGTAGTAGAGTTATTGAAATTTGATATATAACAGTCTTTTAAGCACACGTAATTAATGGTTATTAGTAGCTATGGAATATAGTTATGACCAATTATAAGGTGTTTTTGCAATTAATATTACTGTTTGATCGTTGGTCTGCCTATTGTTTAGTTGGTGTAGTTTTGGTTTTTGTTCTGATCCCGAATGTGTATTTATGTTTGCAGAATATGCATACACACTTAAGGTTGACGAAAAGAGTGACGTGTACAGCTTTGGCGTGGTTCTGTTAGAACTAGTAACAGGAAGGAAACCAGTTGGAGAATTTGGAGACGGGGTAGACATAGTACAATGGGTCAGAAAGATGACAGATGGTAACAAGGAAGGCGTGCTTCAAATTCTCGATCCGAGACTCTCAACCGTTCCGGTCCATGAGGTAATGCACTTGTTCTATGTAGGAATGTTGTGCGTTGAAGAACAAGCAGTGGAACGCCCAACCATGAGAGAAGTGGTTCAAATGTTAACAGAGCTTCCAAAGGCACCCAACTCCAAACCGACAGACGGAGAATCCACCACCACCACTACCAGCACCAGCGATATCCCACCCGCATCACCCACAATGGAATCGCCAATGAGAACTGGTAAAGAAGACCAAGATCAAAATCAGCCACCTGATCTTTTAAGCATATGAAAACAAGACACTTGTGGGGAGTGTAGGCCGTTGGTTCTGAAAGTTGTATGAATTGGTTATTTGGGGTTAGCTTTGGTTTTCTAAATTTTTAGTCTTATTTTCTTTTACTAGTGTGGAAGGGAAGGGTTTATCTAACTATTAAGGTTGTTTTAGTAAGTTTATTAGTAGGAAGTAATTTGTGCATAGTAAGATTGGTTGGGGGATTTCAGTTATGGCAGCTACTGTACTTTCTCTTTATATGTTCAATTGTTTATTTCTATTAAGTTTTGGAAGTCATGCAAATATGGTGGTATAACAAATCCAGCAATCTAGTTGTGGTTTTCTTCATGCTTATGACGTTTATCATTACCCCTTTTTAACCAATTAATATAAGTTGGTTCAATATGTAATTCACAAGGAATTCATGTCCAACTTCATACTAATTGATATTTGTAATACTGACTTTCAACATATTACCAAGCTTTGTAGTGGTTTTGATCTCGATTCAATTTATCTAGACGTGGTTCTGATATCGATTCAATTTTATTGCCAATTTGTTTAAAGACGGCTGAGACTAAAGACCATGTTTTCTCTACATGCGATCTTGTTTCTGTGTATGGAGGTTAGTTCGAGTCTGGTGCGTTGCAAAATGGTTAGCATGGATCGATGGTTTGGCAGGAGCATTTATTAAAAAGGAGCGGATGTAACTTATAGTTGCAACTAAGTCGTGGTATATTTGGAAGTTTTGAAATAGTGTCATTTTTAACTCAGTCTAATGAGGAAAAGTGACATTTTGATTATATACAATTGTATTCTTTTTCTTGATTAAAATTTAGAGGGGCCAAAATGTTAAGTTGGCAAGACTGGTTACAAACTCCGTAATTTTTTTCTAGTTTTTGCTAGAAGTCGTGTTTTTTATATTTTCTATTTTTTGCTGTGAGAAAAGAAGAAAAAAAAAAAAAAAAAAAAAAAAAAAAAAAAAAAAAACCACCTGTAGTGGCATTTGCAATGTTGCTTAAATGTAAAATGGATTAAAATGCAATTTTTTTAGGTTTTGATATGACTTGGTTATATTGGCGTCTAATAGGCAATCGACGTGATTAGTGATTTGCGCATTATCAAATCAAAAAATTGATTTGAACGTCTTGTATCACTAATCTACAAACGATTCAGAATGCAAGGAATATAACAGCAGGATGGCAGAAAATATTCACCGATTTTACATATGACAAAGCCAACATTGGTTTTGTTACTTTGTATAAACATTGATGCTTAGTCAATGTCCTAACTTACTTTTGTGACATTGTTATAAGCTCAATCATTGTTTTATATAATGTTTCTATTGATGTCTTACTTATTGAGGTGAGTTATTTTAGAAACTAAGTTTTTCTTGCAAACTGAGGGACAAATCCCCACCATCCATCTATGGTGGGGATTAACCTAAGATTTAATAGGGCAACCTAAGTCCATGTTTTTTTTTCTTGTCTTTTTATCTTTTTTATTTGTTCAATTTTTTTGTTCTTTTTTTTTCTTTTGTCTTTTTTTACTATTCACGTATTCCATTCCTTTCTTTCTTTTTTTTTCTTTTTTTTCCAATTTACATTTCTTTTTTCCTTTTTTCCTTCTCCGGACGAAAACGAATGAAGACGGACGAAACCGTAAGAAATTGAAAAAAAAACGTGAATTTAAATAAAAAGCGTGAATTTTAAAAAAATGTACACATGGATTTTTTTTAAAGAAAAAAAAAAGAATAAAAAAACATGTATTAAAAAAAGAAAAAAAAAAGGTGTAAATAGAAAGAAGAAGAAAAAAAGCGTAAATTAAAAAGAAAGGAAAAAAAAGGTAAAAGGAAAAAAGAAAGAAGCGTTAATAGAAAAAGAAACAAAAAAAGACAAAAAAAAGGGGGTAAAATGAGTAAATAAGAAAGAAAAAAAGACAAGGAAAAAAACATGGACTTAGGTTGCCCTATTAAATCTTAGGTTAATCCCCACCTTTAGATCAAATTAAATGGATGGTGGGGATTTGTCCCTTAGTTTGTAGCAAAAAACTAGTTTGCAAAATAACTTTTCTCCTTACTTATTAAGTGTTGTGAACAAGGGACTTTTCTACATTACTATAACATTTCTTTAGCTTTTGGTTAAAAAAAGTTACAAAAAGGGAAACAAGAATTCTAATAAAACGAGTTGGAAGCACCCCGCGCTTCGCAGCGGGGCAATAATTTTTGGCAATTTTGTTTTGTTGTGTACTTTTTGTTCGAGCATTTTTTTTTTTTTGGTTATTGAATGTTGATGTTGAGAATCATTCATTAGTTTCGTTCAAAAAATAAAAAAAGAATCATTAGTAGCATGGGCACTGGAGCAAGCAAAAATGATCTTCTCCTCTTGGGCTGATTTGGACTGAGCCTATTTTGAAACGGGCTTAATGGGTAGATATGTTGTAAAGGCCCAAAAGAATAGAATAATATTTCTATGGACATCAAGGAGATTAGTATATATAGAGAATGTAGAATAACAAGTAGGAAGGTGCCCGCTGCGTTGCAGCGGGAATTTTCGAGGAATTTTTACGATAATTATTTACGAATAATGTTTGGGTGGGGCTTCTCGTTGTAAGATCGTCGTATGTTTTTTGCCGACACGTGTTGTATTTCTTTGGAACAAATGTTGTGTGAAGCTATATTTGTAGTTGTCGTACGATGTCCTTTTTGTAATGAATATTGTGTCGGGCACCAGTGTGTTGCGGCAGGGCTAATTTTGACCGTTACGTTTTTAAAAAATTTTTGGGTAATTTTAAAATTCTTTGATAGGTTAAGGGTGCATTTTGAAAGTTATTTTATTTAGAAACTATATATATTAAACTAAAACATTTTTTATAAAATCGTACGTATGTCAAAAGTATATCAATATTGTGCTCGTTTTGTACATTATCAAGAGACCGTTTTGCCGGTATTTTTTTTGTTTAAGAAATCGCGAGATATCTATTAGATATTTGGTAGATAAAGTTTGTTGTATATCCGTTTATTTTTTTTTGCCAAACGGACTACAAAGCAGAACAAAAGCAGGGTAACAAATTTACGGGCCAAAATTCAAGGATTGATTATTTTATGTCAAAGGTAATGTTAAAATATGTCACCGTCCATTTGCTAAAATATTTTAAGGACATTGGACTTCGGTCCATCGGCAAATGTTATATACAGAGAATAAGTCGAAAGGGGCAAATGGGTTTCAATTACCAAGGAGTAAAGAGTATTCTGGCACGTTAGCAGACCACTAGAGGGTATCAAGTTATGAAGTCAAAGCAATGGTGAATTGTTAAAAGCAGTAAACAAATGAATCCTCATTAAAAATCCCATTTATGACACTTAACCCATGCTCATATTGATATCCTAACCACGTGTACTACTTTTTTTATTGATCGATAACTTTAAAGTACTTTAGATCATATATATACGTAAATTATATTCCTCTTGTCTCTGGGCTTACTGATTGCATAATGTTGACTTTGCAACTCGTACCAAATAGTATAATACGATGCACACTCCATGCTTACTTTTTTTTCCCTCATATTTCAGATTTCTTGTACATTTGTTGGCTAAAAATCCTCTATTTTAAGATGGATACGATTACATCTTCATTGTTATAGTATGTTTGGTAAAAATATATGTGGAGTTCGAGTTGAATGTTAGAGTTTATTTTTATAAGATACTTAAAGTAGCTTTAGATTTTAAGCTTATTAATTGTATGCTATCTGAAAACTTTTTCGAGTGAAAATGGATTCACATCCCCTATGCTATCTTTCCGTTTCGACTGGCTTTCATTCACTCATTCGTAACTTACTCTACTATCTTAATCCTACTCGCTGAACAAACACAAATTCTTGTTTAGTTCTTTACCACTTTGACCAATGACTTTGAACTATATTAGGCGAGAATGAACGGGAACTAGACTAGAGTTCTCGACTTCTCGTGCAACGCAAGAGAACACTTATTTTGAATGGGTCAAAAAATCTCTACAACACCTTTTTTGAGTCAAATGGTCTAGTAGTAAGGTCTTTTGTTTCCTTACAAGATGTCAAAGGTTTAAAACACGTTTGGTGTGTAGTGACTAAAGAGAGGAAGCAAACAGTCCCAAGATTAACACGGTGAGACCGCGTACACATGAGTAGAAAAAAGTTCGTCCTCCGCGAGTAACCTTGAAAAAGAAAACCTCATCCGTTTACCCATTTACTTTGCTCGAACAAGTGAATGATCTCTTAATACAAGTATGTCTTTAAAAAAGTGGATTCTTGAATCTTTAATGATTACAGATGAGTTTGAATTCAATTGTGCAAAGCACTTCTAAAGTAGAACTATCATTTTAACTTATGTTGTAATGTGTACTATTAGCACCGGTGGATGATTGTGCGCTAGAATCTAAAAACTTCTGTTCATAAATAATAATCACATATCCACACAACGTTAAAAACAAGACCCTACAAATTTGGTTTCCAACGTTTGTCACATACCATGCATGCCATTCTTTATGTCCCACTCCCATCATATCATATGACATCTTTCATATTATTATTAGTTTGATATGATTTAAATCTATTTTATATTTAAATGTTATTTGTTCAAAATTAAAGATGTCAAAATCATAAACATAACTTTGAATAAACAAACAATTATACGTACATTTGCTTCAATGGTTTTTAAGAAATAATCTTTGTTTTTTAGGTATAAAAACTAAAGTTATACGGGATGTAGAATGATGCAAGTCATGGATTACTTATTGTTAGTCTAATGGTAACCATGACTGATGAAGTATTCACCGAACAGTTCGAAGACCTCCCTTTCAAACTCTCTCGAACACTATACTTTGAAATATGAGGTCAAACCCCTAAATCTTTTATTGACGTTAAACCATTTGTGAACAATGGTTACCAGTTAGGGAATTCACCAGTCGAAGCCTCGCATCCTTCGAGATGTGTCCTTCGAAGACCACAAGACGGAGGAACACTTTGACTTGGTCTTACTTATGTCCTACACTCATCCTCAGCTTTCCCGCTAAAGAGGAGAACATGGGTCACTAAGCCCTAGTTGTTACCTAAGATCAAGGGACACCCCCAAGATCTTTGAAATTTGTGCTCAAGCTTGCCAAACCCTATTTTCACCCTCCTATAAATAGTTTGGCCGGTCACTTTGTTAATGTATAAAACACTCTAACACTTTTCCAAATACATTCAGACCATCATATCACATACTTATTCGCAGACCAGAGGTCCAAGCCCTGCGCATCACTTAAGGTAGTATCTTTGTTTGTCTTATTTTAGGTTACGAACAACTCGGCTAACTCACCAAACATCCCCTAATCCTTCCATCACCATTGCAACGCCTGGTAGTGCAAAATATTGTATACCCAACGACATACCTTAAAGACTGGTACAATATGTTTAAAAAACTAAAACATCTTATATCTCGCCACTGATTCTGCTATTAAGCGTCCATATGCCTAAAATTACTCACTTTCTCATATACAATTAGACGGCAGACGTATAACTATATACACAACTTGATGCAAGTTTAATCAAAAGAAAGTGTGCATCTTTGTTTGGCGTTGTATGACAGGAGAATCACGGGTCGAGTAATTCTTTGCAGTATGTGTATCGACTTACATTCGGTCTTGTGTCCAGGTTGTGAGGAGTCAATCAAATCATTGGATTATTGCTTTGTTCTATGCCCAAAAGTTAGGCCGATTTCATAAGTGGTGGGATGTAGTATGCAAAATCTTTTCTCGTTGAAGATGTGTTTAATCTAGTTGAAGCTACCGCTTTTACAGAGCTTAAATGATAGATATGGTCAGTGTTATCCTTTATATGGACTAATAGAAATCAAGTGGTGTAAAAAAGGAACGGGTCGCAATGTCCAGATTTGTTCAAGGAAGTTTAAGGAAGGGTGTTTGAGTGGATCGTTGCTAGGATGAAAAAAAGTAATTTGAAGTGGGAGGACTGAATCAGTGGTTTGATTGTTTCGAACACGTGCTATGTGGGAGCGGCAAATCACATCTAGTGTTACACTCGGATTTCACACTAATAAATTTTATTTCAATATCCACAATATATCTTTTACGTTTCAAATAATCAGAGTAGCTAAGCAATAGTGAATAACCACTTACAATCTGGTGTAACTATCATCCATCAAACAAATAACGACACAACTATTATAACTAAGGCAAGTTTACAAGTTCGTGCAAACAGGTTACAAATCTATGTACTTAGTGCACTTAATAAACTCAAGGGTCGAAACTGTCAAACTAAAGAACTTAAATGGCACTTATTGCCAATTTACTAAACCTTGAGGGACCATTTTGTAAATCACAGTCACTCAACCCATTAAGAGAGGATGTAACAACATTATCGTTGCTTACGGGTGACGAAGAGTAGTTAAAGTATTTGTGATGCATTCAATGTTACGAAAGTTGCCATCGATGGTAAGATCACCAAGCTTGATCATTCGCAATTCACTCTTCAAACTAATGGATTTAGTATGTTTATTGTCAAGAAAAATCTTCTCAATATGATCCCATCTTCTTTAGCGGTTTTGGGATCTGCCACAACAAGGTGCCCTTGGAGTGTATCAGATTATGTAAAAAAGATCCTTGATTTGACGATGGAGTCGGTTTCAACCATTCGGTAGTTGGAGCCGCATGAGCACTAGACGATTCACCAGTGGAGTCACCTAATATATATTTAATAACTTCAAAACCATTGAAAAGATTTTTGAAAAAGAAAATCCGCGACGATTAGTTTAGTTTATCCACGTCTCATTTAATTGGAACAAGGGAAGTCACGTTATGAACAATTACTAATTTNAGAACTTGTCATGGTGGATTAGGGTTTAATGAGTTCGAGTTGTTCACTGAAGAAAAAAAAGGACGTAAGTTTTGTATGTTAGGTTAGGGTCAATTGTTTGTTAGAGGGTTTTTAGGAGACATAGGTTGTGATACCATGTTGGTTCAAATGATTATCTCGCCCATTTCACTAATGACAGATTAAATTATATAATTACATAATGATATTCTAGAAGTAGACTAAGCTTAAATACAATAACTAAGCCCAAAGCCAATAAATAAGAGCATCTACAATGAGAAAAGTAAATAATGACTTTTTACTATTACAAAAAGCTTTTTGATAGAGTTTTTTTTTTTTGTATTACATGACTAGTTTTTTGAAACATCAAGTCTTTAATAAAAGTTTTGGTCATTAAATGAGATTTGGATTAGATGCATTAAATGCATCAAGTCTTTAAGACTTGATGCATTGTAGATGCTCTAATGTCAACTAACAATTTTTGACAAATATACCGGCCTTTTATATTTATTTTATCTATTTAATCATTATTAAATTTATTTAATTACTACTACCTCCATCCTAAAATAAGTGTTCAGTTTTACTTTTCAGAGTTATACAATAATTGATGTAAATATATGAAAGGATTGGGTTTTAAGTGTATTTTTTATAGGTATAATTTTTATCAAGTATTATATAACAAAAAGAAATAAATTTAATGTCAAAGTTAAACCATTTTGACTCTGAAAAGTCAAACTGGACACTTATTATGAGACAGAGGAAGTACGTATTTATTTACGAGTTAGCAGGAATTTGGCCAAAAAACACCGTGGGAAAAACGGTTTGAGAATGAGGACCAAAACCCTAGGTTTTGATATCACATAGGGGTGGAAACGAGCCGAGCCGAGCTCGAGCTCGCCAGAGCTCGAGCTTGGCTCGTTTATATATATAAAGCTCGAGCTCGTTTCGAGCCTTATATTTTGAGCTCAAGCTCGGCTCGACCTCGACTAATTTATATGATGTGTTAAAGAAAACAAAGTTCAAATAGAGCTCGGCTCGTTAATTACATAAGGCTCGAGCTCGTTTACTACTTTTAAGCTCGTTTATACGTATAGACAATATATATACGTATATATTTC
>LBNU01037212.1:0-13269 GCA_014162995.1 Artemisia annua | reverse complement strand
TCTTTTGATTATTTTGTTGAAAATGCTGAGCTTCGTGGGTTGTTTTGGGCTGATGAGGTTGCTAAGTGTAATTACAGAGAGTTTGGTGATATTGTCTCATTTGATGCCACTTACAAGACCAATAAGTACGTTTTTTAACCTATTAAATATTTCCATTGCATTTTATATATTACCACCTGAGATACTTTTATTTTCCAGATATCGGATGGTTTTTGTGCCCTTCACTGCTATCGACAATCACCGGAAGTGTGTTACTGTTGGCTCTGGTCTTCTTAAGAATGAGACTACTGAATCATACATATGGTTATTGCAAGCGTTCAATAAAGCGTTTGTTCGTTCTCCAAAAATCATTGTCACTGATCAAGATGGTGCTATGCGAAATGCGGTTGCTGAGGTGCTTCCTGATTCCAAGCACAGGCTTTGCATGTGGCATATCATGCAAAAGCTTCCTGCTAAGGTATCTCCTGTGATATTGCATTTGTTTATAAAATCATGTGTTTTATCATTAGTGATACTTTATTTGTTTTTTCACAGTTCTGTATTTGGTTGCTTTTTGTATCACTTGTGATACTTTATAGTTTTTGTTTTTCAGATTGTTTCTAGAATCTATGATGATACTGATTTCAAGACTAAATTTGGCAAGATTTTTTGGAATATGTATATTGGTCCTGAGGAGTTTGAGTTTAGATGGAATGAATTGATGGTAGAGTTTGATCTTCAAAATCACAAGTGGTTGAGCAAGATGTATAGTGTGGAAAACTAGAAGGGGGGTTGAATAGTTTACCGCTTTTTAAGTTAATTATCCTTTTAAAACTTTCGTATAATCAAAGTTATAATCTATGATATACTTTTATTACTATTGACGATATAAACAAAGATACTATCAAAGATGTAAACCAAAATATATTACGTAGCATGCAAGAATAAAGAAAGAAACGATCAAACCATGACACGAGTATTTATCGTGGTTCGGCTACAAGGAACTCTATTTTCCTTGCCCTACGTCCACGCCCCGAGTATCCAACTCGAGAGTTTCTTTCACTAGTCAACAAACTCCTTCTCGGTGGAGAAACCTTTACAATCGTCGCTTACACTTTTTCCGGTACAAAGCTAGATACCGAGTTCTAACTCAAGGTAGAACCAACCTATCGTCGCCCAATTTCCTTTACCGACACTAGGCTAGATGTCGAGTTCTTTACACGGGTACAACCACTCCCATCGTCGCTTACAATTTTACCGACACTAAGCTAGATGTCGAGTTCTTTACCAAGGGTACAACCACTCCCTACACACTATGTATTTTGAGGCCTAAAATACAAACCGATCACTTTTACACATAATACAACTAACGTATAAACTACCGAAGTCTATACACAACAAAGATAACAAGTCTTGCAACGTTGAGTTGAATACTTGTAACTTCTCGAATGACTTTGTGAACTCCTTGCTACATAAGAGAATCACACAAGTCAAATGTTACTGAGTTAGATGAGAGGATATGCAAATAATATGGCCTAAAGTGATGAGGGATTTCTTGCAAGTTGGTTGGTATTTATAGATAACCAAATGTCAGCTCTGGCGGAAACGGCGGCACCCTCACAAGGGTTCCGCCCGTGTACCCCCAGGGTTCCGCCAGGACTGACATGTCCAAACTTGCACACAAAGTAAATCCCTCCAAGACAAACAAGGTCACATCAATATATATCATGCATTGACTCAATGAAGGATACTTCCAAGGTTGTGTAAGAACAAAGAAGGTCAAACACACAAACTTACTATAAGTGCACATTGATGAGATGTGACACTTTCTTATTAAGGAAGTAAATACTAAGTTATGACACACACAATGTCACATCAACTTATGCATTGACTCAATGTGGAATACTTCCAAAAGTGTGTAAGAACCAAAGATGGTCAAACACATAAACTTTCTATTAATGTGATGTGACACTTTCTTTTTAAAGAAACAAAAACTATGTTTATGTTTAAAAAGAAATGTTAAGTCTAGTTTATACAAGACTTAAAACTAAAGTGATGAATTACTTATAAGCTAAAGTTTGTACTTTGTCATTAACAAAACTTAGCAAAGATCGTAAAATATAAATAACGTTTTTAGGCGATATTTGTATTAACAATCTCCCCCTTTTTGTTGATGACAAAATGTAAACTTTATTTATAAGTAAGTCACTACGTTTAGTGTTAAGTCTTATAAAGTTTAAAACTTGTTTTACGAAAATAATAAAAAGAAGTGAAAAAAGTTAGAAATGAAAACAAGTTAAACTTCTCCCCCTTTTTGTCGAAACAAAAAGAAGAGTAGCGTAGCGGAACTTATGCACGTGCTCCCCCTTGGACAATACTCCCCCTAATAGGAGTGCCAAGATAGGAGACATGGATTTTGAACCTACAAAGAAAAAGGTTAGTTGCAATTCACATGCTCCCCCTAGAATATTACTCCCCTAACTCGGAGTATCAAGGATGAAGTCATGGATTATGAACCTACAAAAGAGAGGTTAATTGCCGCACAAAACAAGTATAGAACATGTTGTGAAGCCTAATGATGCAACTCTCATACTCCCCCTTGAATGTTACTCCCCTAACTCGGAGTATCAAGGAAGGGAGACATGAGTTATTTTCCTACAAAAGAAGGTTAGTGTCAAAAATACAAGATATACATGTAACCAAAACAAGGTATAGTGCAATCACAATACTTCTATGGTCACCAAACAAAGCATATCTCATAGTAGAATGAAATTCATTTCACGTAAAATTTTGACTTCAAGGGTCAAAGACAAGAAATGATGTGATTAATCATCCTATTTCTAAAAATAAAAGACACATGAAAAAGAAACTAAGAAGATAAAATCCTACATCTTCCAAAAGGAAACCATCACTTTCCTTAATGAGAAACATTTTCCAAAAACAAGGGTAAGGTTGTTTGAAGGAGGAAAACGTTTGTTTGAGGATGTAGCGGGTTTTATTTTGGTGGTGGGTGAAGAGAAGCTCTCTTGGTTTGTTGGTTTGTGGTTTAGGTGGTCCAACGAATGGAGATTCTAGACTTGTGGTGGTTGACACAAGGTTTCTAGACGGTCCAAAATGTGGTTTAAGATAAACCTCATTTCGTAGGTTAACTCCCCGATTTCCGTTCGACATCTTTCGGTGATGTGAGCGGTTCTCTCACAATGACCGCAATCATGTCGGGGTGGTGGAAATGGGATTTCATTTGTTGGTGGTGGAGCACTTGTGCTTGATGGAGCACGGGTGGATGGTTGAGAGGTGTTTTGGTTTCCTATACTTGTTGACTCAAGATTTAGGAAAGACTCTTGTGGTGGTTGTTGTTGTTGGGTGTAATGACGAAGGCTTGGTTCCTCATCAATGGGGTCATGGATGAATTTGTAAACGGGATGGAATACAAATGATTGTGGGTATGAATGACCTTGATCTTGTGGAAAGATTGAGGGTCTAGCATAGCGGTAAGCTAAACCTTCGATCAAGGATGGGTGATGAGGTCCATCTTCCAAAGACTTATTTGGTTTAAATCTAGGTAGATGATGTGTTCCATCTTGGGTAAGTGTGTCAAAAAGTGACAACGATGGAGGGTTAGACTCATTTGGTGAAAGGTTTTCTAAGGTTTCCAAATCGGGTAATGGTGATGTTGGTGGTGTTTGAAAACGTTCCATTGGTGATCTAGGTGATTGAGGTTGAGTTTGTTGAAAAGGTGATGTTGAATCACTTGGTTGTGAAGTGTGTATGTTTTCATTACCATGTTCGGGAGAAAATGGTGGAGTTGCAAGATTTAGTAAATCTTGAAAAGTGGTTATGTTGGTGTTGCAAGGTATTGGTGTTGTGAGGTTGAAATAATCTTGGATGGGTGCGGAAATATCAAATGATGACTCACTTGAAGATGATGAGGTTGATTTGGTGGTTTTGTTTAAGCAACAAGGTTTTACACTAATCCTAGTGTGTTTTCTTGATGTTTCGGATGAGGTGTTGGACTTAGTCATCTCAATTCTTTGGTTAGTTTGAGTTTTGAGATTGGGTGAGGAAATGGTTTTGGTGTGAGTCTTGGGTTTGTTCAAAGATGATCACATTTATAGGACAAACATGTCATGGGATGAGTGTTTGGATTTGATGTTCAACCATACAAAGATGGAGGTTTGTAATGATTTGGAAGATTACCAAGGGCTTGTCAAATCATTGGAAGTTAATCCAATGGAGTTGGGTTGAGTGAAAGATCATCATAAGCACTTAATGCTATGAGTTCATGGAAGATGTTTTGGTTTGAGGTGGTGCAAAGGTTTGAAGGATCCTTTGTGAGGGTTCCTTGGGTTATTTGGTTTTTGAATTTGAATTTTGGCGGGAAGTGGTTTCCAAATGGTTCTAATGGGTGAAAATGGTTTTTATGTGTTTGATGAAGTGTTAGGAAGATAGTTTCTCACTAAAGGAAAGCATTGGATGTTTTATGATTTGTGAAATTTTGAAAGACAAGACTAATTTTCTGCAGTGGACTGGCGGAACCTTCGGGTTACACAGGCGGAACCCTCCTGAGGGTTCCGTGTGTTCCGTTGGGCCAAATATGGGTTTACCCAGGAAATGCACTGGCGGAACCTTTGTGAGGGTTCCGCCAGTTCCGCCAGACCTCAAAAATGAGGCAGTCCACCTTTTTGACCCGTAAGACGATTTTCAAATTTTTTGAAAACTCTTGAAATTAAAAATATAATGTATAGCGGGTTAGGAAATACAAAAATTTGACATCAAGACACTCGTCTTATTGGACTTAGACCGGGGGCTAGCGAATATTTCCATATTTAGTAATAATAACACAAATATGAAAATTCAACAAGAACAAACATCATCATTTAACGCAAGTAATGAGACATAAACATTGTCAAACACAAGTAATAATGCATACAAGCAAATAACATGAAAGTTTAACAAGAAACACATAGTTTAACGTCTACAACGTTCTAAAAGCAACTAGTGCCAAACACTCCTTAAGCTTTGTCACACAAGCTATCCAACTTCTTCTTCATCTTTCCCATGTACCTTGCCATGCACTTCCACATTCCTTTTGTTTGTTTAAATTCTTCGGACTCATTCGATAATGTGGGAAGTTGTTGAACATAGTCAATAGGTGCTAGCTTTGAATTTGGAAGATTTCCATCTTCGCTCATGTCGGATGATGATGATGATGGTGAAGGAGAGCGAGTGCGTTTCCCTTTAGCTTTGAACACTCTCTTGTCACTTAGAGGGACGAATATGTGATCTACAAGATTGTAGTCGAGTTTAATTCCCCTTTTGTTTGGAGGAATTGGAGAGACGGCTCTAAAGATGCGAGTAAGGAGCATTCCATAAGGTAGGGCGGTTGTTCCTACTATTGGTATGTCGGCCATTCTTTTAGCTAGGTAGTAGGCTAGGTTAAAGGGTTGACCCGTGGAGATGCTATAGAGCATGTAACTAAGACATGTGTTGACATGGTCTCTATTTCCTATGGAACTTATGACGTTGGCCCTAAGAATTTCCTCCCATTTCTTAAATTGTGGTTTAAGCTCATTAAGCTCCATACCAAAGGGATCCTTGTTCACATCTTTTCCCGAACGATTCTTCCTAGTGTTGGAGGTCCTAACAAAGAGATGTTCTCGAATAACTTCCTTATCAACAAGAGGGTGATGATATGGAGCAAAACGCTCAATAGAATCTAGGCTTGAAAGGGGCCACTTATCCGTGTAGAGACACATACCACTACAAGGGACTCCAAGCATTGTTCCAAAGTCTCCTAATCGGATGTGGTGAGGTGTTTGATTGGTTGTGAAGTCCAAAAATATCTCACCATCGTCGTCTAGATCGAGGGTTAAGGTTGCATAGAATTCTAAGATGAACCTAGGACAAATTGGCTCATTGATATCAAGGAGACAATCAAAGTTGATTGCGGCGAAGTTTTGCCTAATGGATGTACCCTCTAGAAAGGTCGGATCAATGGTTCTACCTTCATGAACGTACCGTTTTTCTAAAGCCTTAAAGGTCTCTACTTGATCTTTATCAAGTCCTTTGGTCAAATGGTGTTTGGGTAGGTACTTAAGGGTTTCCTTGTGATCGGAGAATTTCGCGGGAGGCATGTTGATTCCTAGAAAAACACAAAGACTTATGTTAACGACCTTTAACAATGTGGATGTTCTAATGTGTTCCTATATGCAAACGAATGTGGAGACTTGGTTATCTTGACTCGTTTAGATGACCAAATTGTTTTGTTATGCAAATTTTGTTGGAAAAACAAAAGATAACCAAACGCTCCTAATTGGATGTGTCTTCAATTGAATGTACCCGAAAATACATATTAGTTATGTATCCTCTTTAGCATTCAAGAGACAAAATGCAAGTGATGTTTTAACAACGTTTTTCATTTGCTTTAACAATGTGGCGAAAAGTTATGTCCTAAATGATAAAATTATTTTGAGGGACAATGTGCTTGAAGTGTTTGGTAATTCAAGATAACAACTAAGGCTAACTTAATTACCAAAGATTACAATTATTAACTAATGAAAGGCATGATTGGTTTGCAACCAAGTTTTCAATGAATCAAAAAGTTTTATGCATAAACCCTAAGATTCTAGTTAATATATGTAAATGAAAATGTTATACATGAATCAAAAGTGTAATTGTGATTAGAACACTTACAAAGTTGATTGGATTTGAAGAGATTGGATTGAAAGACCTAAAATTCGTGTGGGTATGTGCTTTTGAGAGGATGGTTGCTGTTTGAATAGTGGGTGAATGAGTTTAGAGGGTGTTTGGTTTTGAATATGAAGTAAAACAACTGCTGGTTCGGCGGAAATGGCGGAACCAAATATTTGGTTCCGCCCGTATGGGCTGAGGGTTCCGCCAGTTCAGCAGCAAAACAAAAGAATTTTGTCGTGTTCATTGTGATCACACTCTAGGATTTAAAACTAAGGTTTTAGGTTTCATAAGTCCTAAACTAGGTCTAGAAAAGTTGAAAGATCCTAATCCAAGAGGTTTCGAATGGGTGTCTACCAATGTGGTTATCGGAATGAACGATATTGGTTGAGATGTTCCTCAATGAACATTTTTTACCAATACTAAGACGAAGAATCTCATTATGTCATGCTAAGAGCATAATGGATTGGATAGACGCTGACGTTGACGCTTCCTATGTTGAAACGAGGGGTTCCGTCGTTGTCGTGAGTTTGCTTGATCTTCAAGGAGTTTGTTGACATGCTTCTTCGTCCAATGTCGTTTTGAAAGCTTTAAGCTCCTTTGAGAATCATTTGATAATGAAGAATAAAAGTGCAAGTACAACTTGTGCTCTTTCTCTTATCTTAATTACCGTCATAATTCGACTTGGTGTACACTTATGGTTTCTATTCCCGTTCTTTTGGGATACCATAATTCTTTGTGTAGTTTCTTTTGACGCATCCAAACACTTTCTTCCAAATTGGATGTTTTAGATTCTTTTCTAAAACGTGTACATAGATAAGCACCAAACATAATGTCGAATCTAATTGTTATGAAAACAAGTAGTCTTCCGAACATTTCTCTATGTTTAGTTTTACCTACGGATTTACTAATCTCATTCTTGATAAGTCATCAACTACTTAACTATTGAGAACAAGAGAGTAATTAGGAATGTCTTTGAGTGATAATTTCTTGCTTTTGGAGCTTGCTTTTGTTATCAAAGAGTCTTTCAATTGTTGACACTACATTCACACAATCCATTTTTGAAAGGTCTAATTTGTTAAAACTTGTAGTGTTACTCTAATGTCCAAAAGCTTGTTTTTATCACATTTGCTTGATTTAATCAAAGACTCATGACTCACGACATATGACCAAGGTCAATATTACTTGATTCAATGTTTGACTCGAGGTAAGACAACATTGCTTACATTGTGACCTTTAACCTTAATGTTGTGTCACTCGTTAGCATATGACTTAAGGATTTTAAACATCTATGTTTATTTCTTTTAATAGTTCATCTTCCTTGTCATTTTACTTTACTTACTTGTCTTACCATTGTTGGACTTTCGACTAAGTCATCATCTACCGAAGATGATATCTTAGAAGGAGGTGGTCTTTCGTTAAATGTTCAATTCAACGACTCCTCGACTCTTTAGGTTTCCTTTCATAAAACATTGTGAACTTTATTGGTTTATGAAAAAGTCCAAGAGATACAACATCATATGACTAAGTGTCACTTTTAATGTGTAAATCCAAGATGTTGAAAACTCACTTTCTTCCATGCATCCTAATTTATACTTCATGTGACTTGTTTCACCTTACGTGTTTTATTGTGAAATTATCATAAACGAGTGATTGAAGTAAATCATGATTTAGGACTCAAAGTGTGGAGTTTAGGAATGTTGTATAGCAAGCATCACAAAAGTGCAAGACATATTATCACTTTAGGAGATTCTTAGTTAGCTCGCTTGTGAGCAAGAGTTAAGTGAGACTCACTCAAGAGTTTCTCATGTTAATCTCTTGACGGTTAAGGAACCGAATCCACCTTATATCTCCTACTAGTACTAAAGATGAAATTCCTCTACGTAGAGAATTTTAATCTTAGTTATTCCTAATAGCACATAAACACATAGGGATACACACTACCAATAACACATACTATAACACATAATGCAAGAAGCAAGAGACAATCAAAAGGCAAGTTGAAGTAAAGTGTACCTTTTAATTTGCATAGAGATGCTATCAAGATGATAAGCTCAAAGCGTAAGATCTTGGTTTGACGATACACTTGAAAGCTCAATTGCTCATGTGTCCAAGAGGGTTAGATAATCATATAAAATCATAGAATATGAAGTTCTTAATCCTTTTGTCATGAGTTTCTATTTAGAGGTTAAAATTAACTCTAAATCTCTTTTCTAGGTTTAACAAAGTTTACTTTCTTTGTTTTACTTGTTGATGGTGATTTTGAGTTAAATCCTAATCCGGTTTTATCTCTAAACAACTTTTGACTTCTCAACAATCTTTCAAGAGATTTTGAGCTTTCATCAAATTTAGATAACATTTTCCCTTTCTCATTTTGCTTTTTAATCTCATGTTTGTAATCTAGACATATTTTACATTCTAGATCAATTTCAACATTACTCTCAAGTCTAGACATTTTATCTTCTAACAAGATTTCCTTTTCAAAATTGTTCCCAAGGGATTTTGAAGACTCATCGTTAAAGATAGTTTTTAGGTTCATGTTGCCTAAGAGTTTAGACTCATTTTCTAGTTTAGAAAATTCTAAGAGAAAAGTGTCGAAGCAAAAATGTTTGGTTTCAACATGTACCTTGCTTGTTGTTTCAATAAATTGAGAATCACTAATCGGATGATCATCATCGTCTACATCCGTGTCGCTCCATGATTCACAAGCAATTTCTCTTTGACATATGTACTCATCTTCACTTGTACCTTCATTGAAAACATTTAAACTAGTAGTACATGTATTCACTTCTAGTAAATGCCTATCTATTAGTTTTTCTAGAACTTCTAACTCATATGTAAGATCAAATTGATCATCTTTGACTTGACATATTTCTTGATGATGATTTAATAAATTTTTCCAAATATCATTAGCCGTTTGACAAACTAACACTCTTTCATATTCGACTCTTGTTAAAGCTTTACAAATCATTATCTTAGCTTTAGTGTTTTTATTAAGTTTGGAAAAATCATTTTGATTTTCAAAACTCGTGTTCGTTGGTTTGAAATCATCAATAGAAATAATATGCCAAAGATCTTGATCAATTGATCTCACATAGTTTTCAAATTTACTTTTCCATTCAAGAAAGTTTTCTTTTTCAAATAGCGGTGGTTTTTGCCCTTCTTTGAGATTTTCAAAATCCATGGATCGATCCAAGTTTTAAAATACAATATATTTTAAAGAACTTGAGTAACGTAGCTCTTGATGCCAATTGTGGAAAACTAGAAGGGGGGTTGAATAGTTTACCGCTTTTTAAGTTAATTATCCTTTTAAAACTTTCGTATAATCAAAGTTATAATCTATGATATACTTTTATTACTATTGACGATATAAACAAAGATACTATCAAAGATGTAAACCAAAAGATAATACGTAGCATGCAAGAATAAAGAAAGAAACGATCAAACCATGACACGAGTATTTATCGTGGTTCGGCTACAAGGAACTCTATTTTCCTTGCCCTACGTCCACGCCCCGAGTATCCAACTCGAGAGTTTCTTTCACTAGTCAACAAACTCCTTCTCGGTGGAGAAACCTTTACAATCGTCGCTTACACTTTTTCCGGTACAAAGCTAGATACCGAGTTCTAACTCAAGGTAGAACCAACCTATCGTCGCCCAATTTCCTTTACCGACACTAGGCTAGATGTCGAGTTCTTTACACGGGTACAACCACTCCCATCGTCGCTTACAATTTTACCGACACTAAGCTAGATGTCGAGTTCTTTACCAAGGGTACAACCACTCCCTACACACTATGTATTTTGAGGCCTAAAATACAAACCGATCACTTTTACACATAATACAACTAACGTATAAACTACCGAAGTCTATACACAACAAAGATAACAAGTCTTGCAACGTTGAGTTGAATACTTGTAACTTCTCGAATGACTTTGTGAACTCCTTGCTACATAAGAGAATCACACAAGTCAAATGTTACTGAGTTAGATGAGAGGATATGCAAATAATATGGCCTAAAGTGATGAGGGATTTCTTGCAAGTTGGTTGGTATTTATAGATAACCAAATGTCAGCTCTGGCGGAAACGGCGGCACCCTCACAAGGGTTCCGCCCGTGTACCCCCAGGGTTCCGCCAGGACTGACATGTCCAAACTTGCACACAAAGTAAATCCCTCCAAGACAAACAAGGTCACATCAATATATATCATGCATTGACTCAATGAAGGATACTTCCAAGGTTGTGTAAGAACAAAGAAGGTCAAACACACAAACTTACTATAAGTGCACATTGATGAGATGTGACACTTTCTTATTAAGGAAGTAAATACTAAGTTATGACACACACAATGTCACATCAACTTATGCATTGACTCAATGTGGAATACTTCCAAAAGTGTGTAAGAACCAAAGATGGTCAAACACATAAACTTTCTATTAATGTGATGTGACACTTTCTTTTTAAAGAAACAAAAACTATGTTTATGTTTAAAAAGAAATGTTAAGTCTAGTTTATACAAGACTTAAAACTAAAGTGATGAATTACTTATAAGCTAAAGTTTGTACTTTGTCATTAACAAAACTTAGCAAAGATCGTAAAATATAAATAACGTTTTTAGGCGATATTTGTATTAACAATCTCCCCCTTTTTGTTGATGACAAAATGTAAACTTTATTTATAAGTAAGTCACTACGTTTAGTGTTAAGTCTTATAAAGTTTAAAACTTGTTTTACGAAAATAATAAAAAGAAGTGAAAAAAGTTAGAAATGAAAACAAGTTAAACTTCTCCCCCTTTTTGTCGAAACAAAAAGAAGAGTAGCGTAGCGGAACTTATGCACGTGCTCCCCCTTGGACAATACTCCCCCTAATAGGAGTGCCAAGATAGGAGACATGGATTTTGAACCTACAAAGAAAAAGGTTAGTTGCAATTCACATGCTCCCCCTTGAATATTACTCCCCTAACTCGGAGTATCAAGGATGAAGTCATGGATTATGAACCTACAAAAGAGAGGTTAATTGCCGCACGAAACAAGTATAGAACATGTTGTGAAGCCTAATGATGCAACTCTCATACTCCCCCTTGAATGTTACTCCCCTAACTCGGAGTATCAAAGAAGGGAGACATGAGTTATTTTCCTACAAAAGAAGGTTAGTGTCAAAAATACAAGATATACATGTAACCAAAACAAGGTATAGTGCAATCACAATACTTCAATGGTCACCAAACAAAGCATATCTCATAGTAGAATGAAACTCATTTCACGTAAAATTTTGACTTCAAGGGTCAAAGACAAGAAATGATGTGATTAATCATCCTATTTCTAAAAATAAAAGACACATGAAAAAGAAACTAAGAAGATAAAATCCTACATCTTTTTAAAGGAAACCATCACTTTCCTTAATAAGAAACATTTTCCAAAAACAAAGGTAAGGTTGTTTGAAGGAGGAAAACATTTGTTTGAGGATGTAGCGGGTTTTATTTTGGTGGTGGGTGAAGAGAAGCTCTCTTGCTTTGTTGGTTTGTGGTTTAGGTGGTCCAACAAATGGAGATTCTAGACTTGTGGTGGTTGACACAAGGTTTCTAGACGGTCCAAAATGTGGTTTAAGATAAACCTCATTTCGAAAGTTAACTCCCCGATTTCCGTTCGACATCTTTCGGTGATGTGAGTGGTTCTCTCACAATGACCGCAATCATGTCGGGGTGGTGGAAATGGGATTTCATTTGTTGGTGGCGGAGCACTTGTTCTTGATGGAGCACGGGTGGATGGTTGAGAGGTGTTTTGGTTTCCTATACTTGTTGACTCAAGATTTAGGAAAGACTCTTGTGGTGGTTGTTGTTGTTGGGTGTAATGACGAAGGCTTGGTTCCTCATCAATGGGGTCATGGATGAATTTGTAAACGGGATGGAATACAAATGATTGTGGGTATGAATGACCTTGATCTTGTGGAAAGATTGAGGGTCTAGCATAGCGGTAAGCTAAACCTTCGATCAAGGATGGGTGATGAGGTCCATCTTCCAAAGACTTATTTGGTTTAAATCTAGGTAGATGATGTGTTCCATCTTGGGTAAGTGTGTCAAAAAGTGACAACGATGGAGGGTTAGACTTATTTGGTGAAAGGTTTTC
Source organism: Artemisia annua (assembly GCA_014162995.1). Lineage (NCBI taxonomy): Eukaryota > Viridiplantae > Streptophyta > Magnoliopsida > Asterales > Asteraceae > Artemisia > Artemisia annua. The sequence goes on along the minus strand of LBNU01037212.1, from coordinate 475 downwards.
TAAGGTTTCCAAATCGGGTAATGGTGATGTTGGTGGTGTTTGAAAACGTTCCATTGGTGATCTAGATGATTGAGGTTGAGTTTGTTGAAAAGGTGATGTTGAATCACTTGGTTGTGAAGTGTGTATGTTTTCATTACCATGTTCGGGAGAAAATGGTGGAGTTGCAAGACTTAGTAAATCTTGAAAAGTGGTTATGTTGGTGTTGTAAGGTATTGGTGTTCTGAGGTTGAAATAATCTTGGATGGGTGCGGAAATATCAAATGATGACTCATTTGAATATGATGAGGTTGATTTGGTGGTTTTGTTTAAGCAACAAGGTTTTACACTAATCCTAGTGTGTTTTCTTGATGTTTCGGATGAGGTGTTGGACTTAGTCATCTCAATTCTTTGGTTAGTTTGAGTTTTGAGATTGGGTGAGGAAATGGTTTTGGTGTGAGTCTTGGGTTTGTTCAAATATGATCACATTTATAGAACA
>LBNU01037210.1:25372-36694 GCA_014162995.1 Artemisia annua | reverse complement strand
TGTAACACCCCCAAAATTCGGGTCTAGCAGAAGCATACATGCAATGGGGTGCTACTAAATTGGTATCACAACACAAGGCACAAGGAATGGTTTTTATTTCATTAATATAAAATAAAAGTTGTCATGCAAGACATAAAGTTTACATGATATAAAAATAGTGCGGAAATAGGCCCATAAAATAATTGAAGTAGTCCCAAATGTTCATCAGAGTCGCCTATGCCCATGCCCTTTGCCAAGCGCCTTCAATTTGTAAGCTAACGCCTTAAACCTGAGAATACACGCTAAAGGTCAGCTTACGCTGGTGAGTTCATAGAGTTTAAGTTACGAAAACAATTAGGGACCTGAAAAGTTTAAGTGCTAGGTGTGACTAGGGAGGCGTAGACATACATTTCATACTTTCACAATTCCATATCAATTACTATCATACTCATACTAGTTTACCACCTTTCACGAAGGCGGAGGGTTAGGTGCGAGCGGGCCACATCTCGACGGTACACTAGCCAGGAACACTAACAGTAAGGAACCACCCATTACTGCCCCGAACTAGGCCGTAAGTAGAGTTTATTCCAAAGTAGGGTATCGCCCTAGCTTTAGGTCAACATCTACTATTGTCTACCCTTAACTAGTCCACACATGTAGCAAAACAATTTACAGTAGCAGGTCCAAGTAAAACAGTTTGAGCTAGAAGGCTCTCATATAAACAGGCAAGCACATAATGCCTTCAAATACTTAATTCAAATACTTCGATAAATTACTCAATCAATCATCAATCAATCATTCAATCATTCAAACTTAATCAAATCGTTCACATACTCAAGTAAGCAATCATTGCATTTAGTAAAAGAGCATGTATTCTCCCCCAAAAGTAGTTATGAAAACTTATTTAAAAGAAGGGGGGGCTATGAACTCACCTTAGCCACAGCAATGCAAGAATCACAATCGACACAACTTGGCATCAAAAGCTAATCGCAACGATATCCAAAAGATGGGCACGACGGCACCAAGTAGTACGAACACGAGAGTACTTCCTAATACGCATACGATAATCTCAAAATATAGTTCGTACAATAATAAAGTCTATATAAGACGATGTGTCATAGTTTTCGTGGATTACTCGAATCATTACTTATAAAAAGTTTAGTATCAACGTTTCGTAAGAAAGCGTTATGTTTCGTGTGGGGTGGTAAGAAGACTTAGACTCAAAATACAACTCATACCAAAATGATAATTACTTCAACGTACAACTCACGCCAATAGAGGAAAAGATATCGACATATAACTCACGCCCAAAAGGAAATCGACATTGTCAAGATCAAGAAATACTAATCAACTCAAGTCATTTAAAGAAAATCTAGAAAATGATCACGATTAACCATATAATTTAAATAGATAAGTTTCGGCGTTTACCCCATAACCCCAAATGGTTTATATAAAATGTACTCGTTTTATAAGGAAATCACAAGTTAATAACTCTATTACGAAAGAGTTTTAAGGATTTAAATAAAACTATACAATTTAAATTCTTTGTCGGGTTTTATAAAAATAATCTTATAAAAGATTAGAGATAAAAGTGTATGTTTAGAAAGTTATATAAATTTTGGCATGACGCGTCCACTTATATTGCCTTTCCAAGTCAATGTGACTTAATTAAATCAATTTTCTCAAACAACGAGGCAGCATGGCCCGTGCGATGCACGGGCTTCGATTACCATGAAGTAACATCAGTTTGGCAACGGTTAATTAGGTGTGTCAACATTAGTTATGCAACTTAAACTGTTAAACTAAAAAAATCGCTTTAGTAAGCTTTTACAAATACAAATGTTTCGTATGAAAGATACTCAAAGATGCTTCTGACCATTAGTACACGTAGTTTTGATTTGCTTGCTTAGAGGTTCTCTTATTTGAGGTTCCCCGATTTGATCATACTTCCATGCCGATACTTATCAGCTCTACCAGGTGTGTGTTCTGTTTTATACCATACGTACTATACTCCATTAACTCAAGCGGTATAACAAATCTGTTGTGGGCCGTTCTCCGGCCAGGAAGAATCAACGAAGCCATTTCTGAGACCTTGTGTACATAAGAAAGCAAAAGATATTATTTAGTACCTGGTTGTTACCTAATTAAATTAAGATAATTGTTTCTTTCCTGTTGTTTACCCGATGATGCAACGGCAAGAACAATCATTTTTTCTGATTTAATCGGGAGATGATGGTCTTGTATAAAAATATTTTTTCGGTGCCTATGGGACCATATACAATGATAAAATCTCCTGGTTTTTGCTGCACAGAGTTGATGACTTTGTCGTAGATTATACGTTGTTCTCGGTTCAGCGATACATAGAGCGTCTCATGCTCAATTTTAAGTTGCTTCATGTTGTAGTTTAATTCTTCTATGATCATACGGTTTTCCAAGTTTGTTAACGGTGATGGGTAAGGTTGTGGAAGATCAAGGAAATTTGATAAAGAATTCGCATTGCCGTGCAAGAGCTCTAGCTTTTGTAATTCCACCAAGCAGTAGTCTGCGCCTGCTCTTCTGTCAGTTCCAACGCCGGATACATAAACTGTTTTCGCTTTTGATATAGAATATCGTCCAATATGACTCCCCATGTGTGGTCGCATAAGCGTCGAGGGCTATTTAGTTCATAAAATAGCAATATTGTTACAAATAGATCCCTTAGTTGTGATCCGGAAGCCCAGAAGCTTACTCCCAATATAGCCTGGGTCCATTCCTTGTCATCACTAATCAAGCCTCTAGCTGAGCAAGCTTTTTTAAAAGTTGCATATATCGTGTCATTGGGTGTTCTAATCTCTTCAAATTACTGAACACCTTTAACAACGATTAACAACATCCTTAGATAGTAGCGCTCACCTGATGCGGGGTGGCAATAAATGATGCAACCGATGCATTCTCTCTATTTGTGTGGTTTCCACATTTTGCTATCCTCATGCCAAAAAAACTTCGTTATCTCTGATACTTTCTCGGCCAAGTAATTCAGGTAGACATCATGGCCTGTGCGATGCACGTGCTTTGTTCACCGTGATTAAATCATACTTTATTTCGGGTAAAAAGTGTTCAGGTTATGTTGACACGTTGATTTCTTTTGTATATACCCTTAATCTTCACTCATCATGTGTACCATAAAATCGTTGATGTTGCTCTCCAGTTTACTAAGCATAAAATAAAAAGGATCTTCAACTCATCCTAATAACTAATTATTTTATAGAAGAAAAACAAAATGCCATAGTGATGCGGTGGACAATGCAAGGATTTTAAACATGAATTTTAAGTTTTGGCAACACATCGATTATGGACAACCTAAAAACAACCTATATAAACATCTCCTCCATTTCATATTGAAACCCACCAACTTATCTCACAACTCCATAAGATAACGTCTCTTCCTTATAATTTATAGGTAGAGATAGATATAATTCCTTGAACAAACATTATTACTACCCTACTGACCACATAGTTCATTAAGAATCATGATGGTACATGGGAAGTAATTATCATGCTTGAGCCAAATATAATATTGTATCTAAGTGAGCCTTATTCATGCTTAATTGCTAATGCTATAAACTTGTTTGGTGCCTAAACATAACATATGCTCTATGTATTCCACCATATTTATATTAGAGTTATCTTGTACCTAATGTGCAATTTCTGCACATTCAGTCATGTAGAAATGATAGAAAAGTTAATTGCCAGCATAAACATATGATTAACACTTGAAACTTTGAAGTGAATTACAACAAAAAATGAGTAATAATCAAGAAACAATATGAAGTAACTATGTTTTCGCTGAAGATCATCAGGTGTATAGTATAAGATGAATTGATTTTACTACTACAATTTTGTTACATTATGTTTAAGTAGAAAAGGCTTAATTACTACTGCATAATTAACCTAATACTGAATCATATTAGTAGAAGCTAAAATAGGTTGGTTAGCACAAAGATAACGTAGTGAGTTAACCATCATCTCATCAACAAACTCAGTCACATTGCAACCGAGTTATCAGCCTCTACATTGACATAGTGTTGTGAGGTGATATTCACACTTGATATGATCTGATTGTTTTCTTTCCTAATTTTGCTCGACATTCGTTTCTTTCTCCTCTCATCCATTAGGTTCTAAAGATATTCTTCATCTGTGAAGAAAGAAATAAAATGAACATAGCGCAACCTGTTCAACTATAATTCTTAGCAAGTCACTTACGGGCCTAATGGGTTGAAATTCATTCTAAGTGTATTTAAATGCTTGGAATCATTATATCAGAATGTTATATTATTTTGCAATGTAATAGCTTCAACTACGTTAATCATTTATCTAATATGAAAAGAGGATAGTAAGTGTTGGTTGGTGACCCGCAACTAAAAAGTTACCATTTTGGTCCGTTATGTAAAACTGTCCATTTTGCCAACTCTAGCTTAGATAACTATCACTCGAGATTTCCAATGTCTTCTTCACTCAATACCAAGCACAGCAGAAAATACCTGAACAATATGAAAATGAGATGACGTTAGTAAGGGGTAAAAACGTTGTTCAACATACTATGACCAATTATAGCAGGGAAATTTTCCATTTGCGTTTTATCTTTACCATTTTCAGCCTCTAAATGTGTACTTAGTTTATTCAAACAGCGTAGATTCACGAAGAAATATTATTGAAACAACAATCGGAAAGACCAGGACCTTATTTTAACCCTCTACGCTCCCATCATAGACATCCCCATTTGTGTATTCCTTCAACCCCGTGTCCATGTTTTAAGTTCATAAAAAAATTCCTCTATACGTGTCCTCGTTTGGGCCTGTACAAATCCCTACTCCATGTAGTGCATGACATTTTCCTGAATCCCACACTCAGCAAATCATCACTACAATGGGGCCCTCATCTCCCTCCTTCAGCTGATCAAGGGTGTAACGTTGTTTACGTCCCATTTGCGACAAATCATAACTTTAACAGGAACATCAACATGCCGCTTTCAATTGGTCAAGAAAAGTGTGTTTACGTGATGTATTAGAATTTCCAACGATTTTGAGGTGTTATGTCGCTTCAAATTAGAGGTGGCAATATGTGCCCAAAATGAAAAAGATTGGCTAATTTGGGCAATTTTGTAGAAGATTTAGGCACATTTAGCCCTTATTTTTTTTATTTTTTTATTTTTTATTATTATTTTTTTTAACTGGGCATGTGTTGCCCATTTAAAAGTTAGATGAACATTAACGGGCACATACTTTTTTTACAATTGGACAACATAATAATTGTTTTTAAAGAAAAACTCACATATATAATATATATAATTTTTTAAATATAAATAAGATGTTATGTTTGAGGAATTTATTTCGTCGTTTTAGGTATTTTCTAAAGCGATTCATATAACATGTGCTCGTTTGGACCGTGCCCATTTAGCCCGTGCCCAGTTGGGCTCGTGCCCATTTAGCCCCGGCCCGTGCCCGCCCGACCCACCCATTTTGCCACCTCTACTTCAAATGTGTGGTTGTGGCTCATATGAAAGTGGTATTTATAAGCTCTTATTGCATAATAACTACATATATATGATGTAATTGTAAATGCACTTGATTGTTTTTAGGTGATTCTTTCTAGTTCTTTGCATATGAACAAATCAATTATATTATGGTTACGTATATGAAATATATTGTCTTAAGATATTTCACGCAAAAGAGTCTAATTTAATGTTTTTAATGGGCAATCAGTGTGATTGTTAATTTGTATACTTAGTTATTTCAAAAGAGTTAAACATAAACAAACACTGCATCATGTAATTTTTCATTACAATCTATATGAATAGAGTTGAAATAACATTAAAACAACTTTTGAATAATCAATATTGATCAAAACAAAAAAGACCTTTTATTATGGGCAAATATACAAAACTGAAAAACAAACCTAATCCAAAACAAAAATTGTTACATGCATGCATATAGTGCCTAAAATAAAGAATGAAAAAAAAATAATCGAGATGCTATGTAGTTCCAGATCAAGCATCATTTTCGGACTTCACTTGTACAAATTTTTTCTTAGCATTGGTCTCTTCCTTCTTTTCTTTAGTGTCATAATCGTTAAGATCAATAACAACATGTTCTTTTTTCTTTTCGCCTCTTGAACTTTGGCCACTGGTTGATGCATTGCCATCACTCAAAGGGGAGTGGAGGCTCATAATTCGTGGAAGAATTAGATCAACTAATCTTGAACCTTTTGATTGAAATAGCCGGAGCGGTGAACTCATCTTGGGCATCATGTAATTTTTCATTACAATCTGTTAGTCGTTGATCATTATAAATTCAAGCATGAAGGTTATGTATATGTAAACATGTAATGCGTAATACCCGATCAGCCACAATAAAACCATTTTTTAAGTNTCAGCCACAATAAAACCATTTTTTTAAGTAGTTAATAAACTCTACTTCATCAATCACCTTGTGAGCCCTATAAACAAAGCTATTCGAACAAAGTATACAGAGTAAAATTCTGAATGCCAATTTTAAACTGAAACCAACAAAAGTCCAACAGTTTCAAAAAATCAAAAGGTTCATGTAACTCGTTTTAAGTTCATAAAAAACCCCTTTATACGTGTCCTCTTTTGGGCCTGTAAACAAATCCCTTCTCCATGCAGTGCATGACATTTTCCTGAATCCCACACTCTGTAAATCATCACAACAATGGGCCCTCATCTCCCTCCTTCAGCTGATCAAGGGTGTAACTTTGCTTATGTCCCACTTGCGACAAATCATAATTTGACCGGAACATCAACATCCGCTTTCAATTGGTCAAGACAAGTGTGTTTAGGTGATGTATTAGAATTTCCAACCATTTTGAGGTGTGATGTTGCTTCAAATTTGTGGTTGTGGCTCATATGCAAGTGGTATTATAAGCTCTTATTGCATGATAACTAAATATATTTAATGTAATTGTAAATGCACTTGATTGTTTTTAGCTGATTCTTTCTAATTCTTTGCAAATGAAAGGTCATAAAGTATTTAAGCATTTAATCTCTTATTTGTATCATGCAATTAGTACATGGTGTTAGAGGAAGTTTGGAATATGAACCATGGGAGTGGCAAAATAATTTTATTTCTATTCATTCCTTTTAGCTTTATTATCATTAACTACAGTACTTATTACTATGCAAACAAACGTTTGTTTGTAATGTTAGAGACGATTTGGAATATGAACCATTAGAGTGGCAACAATTCCATTTATATTCGTTTTGTTTATGCCTTGTAAATTCATGAAACCTTAAAAGCTATTAAAAGCTATCAAATGAAGCTCTACATTATAAACATATGTTGATTTTAATACAATGTTACAAAACTGGCCAAGAGAATATTATATCACAGATACTTTTTCTAACTATCAATCTCCACATCATTGATGCATGTTGTTATATTCCTTGCAAAAGAAATTGTTATAGCTAAATTTAATATTTGTGAATGATAAAGTTAAGCAAACAATCTTTAAATAAAAGAAAATCTCCATGTTCTTAAATATCAATGTTATGGATCACTACAACAACGTAATAAATTGATAATGCATTTTAGGGTAATAAATAGAAAAGAAAAAGGCATCAAAATACGTTTGTGAATTTAAGGAAGAAAGATATAAGATAAATTGTGGAAGTTATCCGTATGTCAGTGCAAGTTACAATGATCAATACTCATCAATGGTTTTTGGTGAAAACATCATGTCTTCTCTTGTTTTTCATCAGAGTTCTCTTTAACGCCTTTTATTTCATATACACCAGATTCAAAACAAAACACGTTTATGAATTTAAGGAAGAAAGATAAGATACATTGTAGAAGTTATCTGTATATCAGTGCAAGTTACAATGATAAATAGTTCGACAAACACTCATCATCAGTTTTTGGTGAAAACGTCAAGTCTTCTCTTGTTTTTCATCAAAGTTCTCTTTAACACCTTTTATCTCATACATACCTGATTCAAAACATAAGTAAAATTAGTGACTAATGATCAGAATACGAAGTTGTGATATTAAATCATCTTTATACCAAAAATATTAAAAATGGAACCCTAGTGGCTTGTAAAGGTATATTCACCACACATGTTTTGTCAAAAAAAAAAAAAAAAGGTTTAGATATAATCTCATTAGATTTGAGAGACTAAATATAGCTCCGTATTTGAGCTGAGCAAAACTACTACTTTTTGGTGGCGGCACTTGCACATGATTTCCCCATGTACCACAGGTACATAGTTAAAACAAAAGCTTCAATGCACATCTACATGACTACATCTACACAAAAAAACAAACGCATAACTATACATGTATGATGATGTTGCAAAATACTGTTATGTTCATCTTTGAAGCAAAACAGCGAATCTAAGTAATAAGAAGCTCCAAGAATAGATTTTAGGAAATAAATAAAATAAGGAGACAATACCTTGAATCAACATGACTTCTTCAACGAAAACTTCTTCATCAAAAAGAGGGCATTCATTACATATACACAAACAGATTAAAGCTTTTAAAAACAGTAACACATATCTTGAGATTAAGATCCTATACGCACCTGCACTTGTTACCATTAAAGGAGAAAACAAAATTTTGCAGCTCTAAAAGTAGAGGATTTGTGAGAGACGGATGAGTGGTGTGATTAAGAACCTATACGCATCTACAATAACTAATTCTAGGCATAATACAAAACATTAAACCAAAACCATTACGTATATGTATATTGGCAAACACAATAATAAGTTGTACATGCATAAAAACTTCATCTGTATCATCGTGTCCGTTGGCATGTTTTTGCTTATTATGATTGATCGAATGAGAGTTTTGCTCTTCAAAATGGTGTTATTTATAATATCCAATGATGGTAGTTGAAGGGTTTGTGTATTTATTTGAAGACAAATGAAAGGAGCAAAAGATTAAACGAAGGAGACTTGAAAAGAATTTGATAACTTATTAGTGCAATTAATATTTAGCTCATTAAATTTGACACAATATGAAAGGCATCAACAAATCAACAATACATACGGTTGCAATTCTTGTAAAAGCTCTTTGATATGAATTAGTATAGCTTGTGACATAAATTCTCTCATTAAAGCATGAAACTCTTAAAAGCTCTTAGAAGCTTTGAAGGAAGCGTACTTGATTAACATAATCTCATCATATTAGAGTTGCCAAGCTCAACCATTAATTCACATGCTCAATTAATGCTCAACTTGCAACTCATTCTTTATATATAGTTAGATGTTTCCCGACAAGTTAATGGAAAACTAATAAAGTGTAACCGTTGTTTATTAGACAATATTTACTTATTGTGTGTCCGTCGCGAATCAAATATATTAAAGTCATCATGAGTCTAATATATTGTATCCGTTCTCAGTCCAATAAGTCCAAAATGTCCAATATCCAACGTCGAATAATTGTCAAGTCCACAATTGTCCCATTGTATTCATCCAATTTAGTCAAATAGTTATAGTCACCGTCCAAGTATTATATGTTTAGTCCAAATATGGATCCCAAGTTATATCCGAAACTTACCAAGCAATACTTCGTCAACATCAACAAAATATTTTAGTCATGTATACATTACTACCAGTTTTAACAAACACCTCTAATATCATTATAAGACTTATCCCTTATCATTTTTGACTAAATAATTGTTATTACCTGTTAAACATCCACCCCAAACATACCTTTTTAATATTTATCATTCTTATGTAAAATCGGCTTGAGGCTCAACTTAAATAACAACCCCAAATGAGTTTAAACCCAATACTAGTCGAACCGTAAAGTGAATAAACTATACTCGAGTAACTAAAGGATTTAACGAGGCTTATTATGCCATAAACTCAAATTCGACCATCCCTTAACCTTCAATAATAACAGCAACATCAAGTATATCACAACTACCGTGGCTTAACCCAGGACCCAAAGAATAACGAAACCAGGAGACCACAATTCCAAACACAACTCGTGGTCTAAAAGAAAACATAAGTCGAACACCATTACCAGATTTATACCACACGAAAGCTTCAAGAATGTTTCATATCACGTTTTTACTCCTTACCACACGGTATTAGTTTCAGAACCTTTCTAATCCCGTTTTTAATACTTATCTTGACTCACAAAACAAACCAAGACATTTTTAACCGAATTTATTATCCACAAAACTTAATCACTTGTTTATGTAAACGTAGATCCACTAAAACATGACAACAAAATAACAATTCGGTCTATAACAAAGAAATAAATGTGGGGGTTGACTTACCCACGAACGAGAGGAAGAGAGAAAGACAGTGAGGGTGATGTCCTTCGAGTACAACTCGAACACAATCACGAACAAGTCTCAAAACAACCCTCGATCTAACCCAATATACACACCACGACTTACATGACGGCTGTGGTGGTATCTCGTACCAAAAGGATCATAAATAAAACAAACCCTAATCGTGACCATCACTCTAACCCATAACAAATAAACCCTTGGTCCTCGGATGAACCAGAAAACAAGAGGAGTGATGGTGGTCGCGAACTACTCGAACCAGGAACACTCCAACTGCTCGATCTATATAACCACAACTCACGATCATGCGTCTTTGGTCTCCGTATAACTCAGAACACGAGAGGGATAAAAATGGTTGTCAAATCGTGACTGAAACTCGAGATGACAAGGTGTTCGAGTGAGATTGGTGGCGCGTGATGCACAAGAACATGGAGAGGGGATGATGAGGATTCACGTAGTGGTGGCAGTGAGAGTCCACGCGAGGTGGTGGAGCTCCGACGGTCGGATTTATGGCCGGAGAAGATGGAGTTGGGAGGTTGGGTGGTGTCGGCTGCTATGGAGTGAATGGGGTTATCAAACCCTAGAAAATGAAATAGATGGGTTATAATTCCCTATATATACTTGTCCTAAAATAATTAGAAGTTAAATTACAACTTGTAGGTTTCATAGAAGATGAGGGGGGCGCGGGTACCATTACCACAAGGGCCAAACTGAAATTTTTATCAAATCCTTCACGAAATGAGGTTCGGGGCTCGTTTAGGCTAGTAACCGATTAATTCATGGCGCGGGAAATATGCCAACGCGTTCAAAATAATATTTCCATTAAGATTGACTATAAATATGTCTCAATTCTCGAAAATGAAACCAAACTCAAAATAGATGAACTTTTCTCCACATAGAACTTGTATGGAATTTTGCGGGTTGTCACAGTCCCACCTCCTTAGAAGAATCGTGTCCTCACGATTCAACTCCAGTTACTCATCAGGTTCTGAAAGAAATAAGCATATACGCACGAGGATTCATATTCACGTTCACTACGCGAGTTTAG